>ML267345.1:148878-170824 GCA_005239495.1 Nicotiana undulata
ATAGTTTTCAATAACAGCCTATCAAGCAACCTCACAATCACTCTGCCCATCAGGCAACCTCACAATCACTCTGCCCATCAGGCAACCTCACAATCACTCTTCATAAGCCCCGCGGACATCCCTCAATCGGTACCGGCGCTCACTGGGGGTGTGTTACAGACTCTGGAGGGGCTCCTACAGCCCAAGTGCAATAATAAGCCACATCATGACATAATTCACACACAATATAGACCCACATCCTCACTCATATCATATCATCCTCACAATATAGGCCAGCAGCCTCACTCAGTCAGACACTCTCAATTTACCCTTCAGGCCATAGTATACCGGGTTCTCAACCCAAAAAAATAGTATTTCATTTTTCAAGAAGTAGTATCAAAATACTCTGAGTGTCAAAACAATTTCACAGAAAAGACTGAGTGAAATATTATAATATATCAGTAAGGAAAATAGTAAAAATATCCCCCAAGGGGTAAACAAGTCGGCACTAGGCCCCAAACACGGCTAACAGCCAAAACATATCATAATGTATAAATACTAATTAAGCAAATGATTAAAAATCGGTTTCGCAACTCAATAGTCGCCCAAATTAGGAACCATGTTCCAAAGTTTCCACCTTTTTATTTCAAAACCCGTGAAAGGGTGCATAGTCCGGGGTTTCATACCCTCAGGACAGGATTTAAAGACATTACTTACCTCAAAACTAGCCCGAAAACTATCCCGCAATGCGCTTGCCTCTCGAATCAACCTCCGAAGGCTCCAAATCTACCAAGTTCAGATTTTTATCATCAATATGTGCTTAAGGAACAATTTCCAAATCGAAAGATATCAAATTTACTCAAAAATCCGAAACCGGGCAAAATCCGACCCCCGGGCCCGCATACCGAAACTCAGAAACTTTTTCAGAAAAGTGTTCTTCATCTTCTCACGATTCCGTACATATAAAGAACAACAAAATCCGAGTTCGTTTGACCTCTCAAATCGACCCTTGAAGGTCTCATAATCTCATGCCCCAAAATCCTATTTTTTCATGAATTAAAGGCTGGGATATGGTCTATAATCACCCATAATCAAGTTTTAATGACTAGAACACTTACCTCAATGAAGAACAAGGATTTTCCTCTTCAAAATCGCCCCCAAGAGCTCTTTTCCGTATAACAATGGTGTAAAAAGGGGTTTAAGTCGCGGAGGGTTTAATTTAAATATGCCCAGTGATTCCTTCACCGCGATCACAGCCTTGCCCCTGCGATCGCATAGTGTTACATCCTTTGACTTCCGCGATCGCAGCCTTAAGCACGCGATCGAGCTTCACCTTCACACAACCACACGCGATCGCAACCGCGCCCACGCGATCGCGATGCACCATCAGCTTCTCCCTCACGCGCCCAATTACTCTACGCGATCGCGAACTCCACTACGCGAGCACTTCACACCCCGCTCAACTCACGCGATCGCGACCTCCTCCATGCGATCGCGGAGAACAAAAATCTGCCATTCCTCAGCTAACCCTACGCGATCGCTATCAAGTCCACGCGATCGCACTGCTTAAGCCACTCACTCTACGCGATCGCGGACCATTCCTCGCGATCGCATTGAACAATTTCTAACTATATAAACACCAGAAAACCAGCAGTGTTTTCAAGGCTAAACGAGTCCGTTAACCATCCGAAATCAATCCCGAGCCTCTCGGGAGCCCAACCAAATATACCAACACATACCATAACATCATTCAAACTTAGTCGCACTCTTGAAACACCAAAACTAACATCAAAACACCAAATTCACATCGGATTCAAGCCTAAGAACTTTGAAATTTCTAAAATTCACCAATGATGAGAAACTATCCAAATCAACTCCGATTGACCTGAACGTTAGCACACAAGTCCAAAATGACATTACGAACTTGTTCCAACCCCGATAGCCTATTTTCCACTGCCGTCCGAAAATCGCCAAAAACCAACTTTCGCCAATTCAAGCCTAATTCTACACCGGACATCACAAAATTATTCTGAACACACTCCTAAGTCCCAAATCACCTAATGAAGCTATCCGAGTCATAAAATCCTCATTCCGGGGTCGTTTACCAATAAGTCAACTCTTAGTTGACTTTTTCCATTTTAAGGCTATTCTTAAGGACTAAGTGCCTGAATTCTCATTTAACCATTCCGATTCCAAGCCTATCAACTATAACACATTAATAACAAAATAAATAATCTATAATAAGTCAATAGAAATAGTTATGATGAAGGTTTTACGTAACGACGGACCGGGTCATTATAGTATGCCACATAGTGCATTATTTCTTAAAATTTCTGAACTTGCTATGCTTGCCTTCCTTGAGAGTTGAACAGAATCGTCTTAATTGAGTCAAGTTCCATGTGTGTGTAGGGATTGGTGATCTTCTATGCTATCTTGTGTAGTCTAGAACTTGTCCCGTGTGTCAATCGAAGCGAAATATTAGTTGTGCTAGTCTAGGAGATGATGTAGGCGTTTCTTGCTTGACCATTGAGGTGCTTGTCACTCACAAAATGTTTTCCATTTCTAGCCCCTTTTAGCCTATAAACCTTTTCTTTGGCACCCACATAACAAGCCATACCCCTGTTTTAATATTAATTTGAGATTGTTGAACCTTTACCTCCTAAGACACTTAGACGCTAAAAGAAGTGAGGTGAGAGATTTGGGAGTGGATTTCGAGTGGAACCATGGAAGGGCCTTTAAAGTGCACTAAAATTGTGAAAAAAAAGGTCACTAGCCGATGAACCTTAATGTATGGAGTGTATGGAGAAAAGAATGAGAAAAGAAAAAGAAGAAGAAAAAAAAATAGTTCAGATAATGTAGAAGGACACACACCTCCTAATCCTTCTAACTCGTGCTAATGGACCCATAAAGGTGCTTAATTGAAAAAAGGAATATGTTATATATGGTGTATGACAAGTGAATTGGTTGAAAGGAAGATGTGCTTGATTTGTGAGTGTAGTGTATTAAAGTGCTTAGGAGGGTTAGTCACTATTCCTAAATGTATCCTACCCATCTCTTAGCCTACATTACAACCTTAAAATCCTAATTGATCCTAGATTTGGCTAGCTTAGATTAGTAGAGATAAACACTACGGGCAAGCTTATGGTCCGACCACGGGATACACATGCATTCTTTGTGAGAGTGAGCGAATATTTTTCAATAGTGTGATGTCCTTAATTTATGTTCAATGACATATTTGAATGTATGGGCTACCTCAATATTCACTCTTTTGCTTGTGGTGAGGGCACTTGGTCTCATGACATATTGGTGATGTTGTACACTTCTTTTGTCGGGTGAGCGTGTGAGTTGAGGATGCTAAATGGTAACGAGTCGTCTCTTGAGGTTGGGTGGTTGTGGAGAGGTTGTTTGAGTTGGTTGAATAGCATTGTGTATACTTGGGCTAGTTTAAAAACGGGAAGAATGTGAAATTCGTGTGTTCATGCTTAATTGCCGATATCGACCACAGTCAAAAGGTAGAGTGTGTGATTGAATTAAATGTGAATTTCTCTTTCATATTGATAAGTACATTTTTTTGGGTGTTAATATAGTTCCATTGGTCAAGGACGAGCAAGAGTCTAAGCGTGGGGTGTTGATACTCGACTTAATGTATGCATATTTTGATGTGTATTGCCTCGCATTATGCTCATGTCTCGTAAATTTCGGATGCACAATATAATGGTTTGTGCTAATTTGTGGTATTTCTATGTGTAGGAATCATTCTGATGTAATTTGGGACGAAAGTGTGCGAATTTGAGCCAAAATGGGAAGAAAAGGCAAAAGTGCACATTTGAGGGCCACAAACAGCGTGTGGCGCTACATGTGTCGCACAAAACAGAGTGCTGAAAAGCTGAGCTGGCAGTGCCCCACGCTGCCCTGGGCGCTCAAGACGTGAACATGTCCTATTTCGACCGGGACTTGGTTATTTCGACCCCAAGACGCCCCCAACTCATATAAAAGCCAACCTAGACCTATTTTGAGGATATGGACGTGAATTTGAGAGAGAAACAAAAGTAAGAAACCCTCGGGAGCACGGATTTGATCAATTCTTCCATTCTTCTTCTAGTGTTCATTGATTTTATGTTTGAAAATATTATTTTTGATGATTGTATGAACATGAGTGGCTAAGAACCCTATTATTCTAGGGTTATGGGTGCTACATGAATGGTGACGTTGGAAGTTTAAATTGACGAGTTTGATTTAATCATATTGGGTTGTTTATTTATTTCTGTTTTTAATTATTTTGCTGAGTAGTTAACAGTGAAATACTATCTATGAATCTAGAGTTTAACTCGAAAGTGGAAAGTCTAGATTGCATATAGGATTAAATAGAGCAATTTCTTGAACCGGGCATCGGGGAACAGATTCGCAATTAGGATAAAAATATACCTAATTGTCTTGCTTGCTTGAAATACAGGAAGTGTAAATGCATTTTTTAAGTCTTAATTCCGCAGACAAATAGGAATTAAGTTAACTTGAATAGGCGAGTAAGAATTCGACAGATTCTTATGAGTAATATCAACCATGTCGATCCACAATCCAGATAAATCAATTAGTCATTTTAAGCCAAGAACGCAACATGATTGTTAGGTAGCCTATGACCCTGGAATATCCCCTCCTACTGATTGTTATCCAAACTTGCTTAAGTGTTGTGGTTGATTTCTGGTTATTTCATTGCTTGATAGTTTTTTAGGTAGTAAATTAGTCAGTTACGTATTTTGTGAGAAATCTCTTGAATCGATAAGTTGTTGAGTTTGAATTAGTCAAAAGTTAATCATAAGTATTCATGGGAACGATACTCTACTCATTACTTTATTACTTGACGATCACGTATACTTGCGTAAGTGTGTTTGGTCGCAACATGCTCACGGCCCAATAATATCGATAATTTATTTGTTGACGAGGGATTGAAATTGGCCCATATCCTATACGTACGTCCATGGGCTTTATTTTGGGCCAAGTCAATACTAAGCCCATCGTGTTAGTCTTGATCCAAAACCCGATCTCCTCGTACGAGTTCTTTGACTTTCAACAGTGGGAACAACATAGGAGAAAAGAGAATGCAGAAAAGAGAGCAATCGAAGCTAAGCGGATCAACGGGTGGCTCCGCCGCACCGCCGGCGAAAAGGGGTCGTCCGTTTGGAAGCGGAGGAAGCAACGCTGCCGCTGCAGCCGCAGCTGCTGCAGCTGACTCAGCAGCTCCTTCAACACTCCTCGGCCCTTCCCTACAAGTTCACTCTGCTTTCGCTGGTTAGTCCCAACGATCTTGATCATATATATAGAGTACTTAAATCTGAATACATTGTCCCATGAATTCATTGGTGTAAAAATTTGTAAAAGGGATCGGGGCTATGAGAATTTTCTATCTGAGGAGTATAAATGAAGCTTCTTGGTGTTTTAAGTTAAAATTTTTATTAGGTAAAATATTATTTTGAGCTTTCTTGTTGTGAATTGTAAAGCATATCAGCCTTTTTGAGCTTAGGGATTTGAAATATAACGGTGAAGGGTGATGTTGCTTGATTGGGGCGTGTCTGTAAAGAGAATGGACCTAAGATGTGAGGATTGCCTAGGACCATATAAGGAGACAACCCACCATTCTTACAACAATGCGGGGCACTCTAATATCCCCATATTACTAGGACTAGACATTTAGAGCATGGACAATACATCGCGGAAGTCCAACATTAGGTACATTTAGAGCATGGGCAATATAACGTTGGAAGTCCAACATTAGGTAAACCAAGAATTGGTATGGTTATGGCTCTGATACTGTGTAAATTTTGGAATCTAATTACGAAAATTTGGAGAGAAAATGGACAAAACTTTAAACTTGAGGAATTTCATCCCACTTGATAATTAACAATCTGGAACTTTCAGCCCATAGATGGAAAGCAATGTGAATAAAGCTTCTCAGACTTATGTATAATAATAAGAAAATATTATACGCTTGGTTGATAAATTAGTTCGATAAATAAACCATCACATCACTTTGAAATTTGAATAGTTAATGACATTTGAATTCTTGAAAGTTGTGAAAGTGATTTAAATTGAATAGTATCAAACATTTTGGGTCGTCCCACAACTATTAAGAGTGCCACGTAAATTGTGATGGACGGAGTAGTAATTGGTAGGTATTACATCTTTTCATTTGAAGATAATGTTGCAATTGACTCCATTGCTGCTGGATCATTGCAGTTTCTGTTTCGGCTGATGGGCCGAATGGGTTTTTTGTTCTCCCTTTTTTCCCAAAGGTCTAAAGAAGATGATCACCGACAAATTCTTTGAAGCCATATGTTATGACACACAATGATCTTCTTGTCTGGGATGTGGTCTGGATAGCCCCAAACCAAGTGTGACACGAAGAAGCTCATCCTTGTGTTCTCCAACAATTCGTTTGGCCCTCTTTACTTCCTACAGTTTCAAATCCATAGCGTCAGCTAGGGAGTAGGATGAACTCACTCTTCATTGAAGTTTTGAAACTAGGGAATATGGAAGACCTGGAGGTTCCAAATTCCCATGACCAGCCTATTTGGGCTGAATATGGAAGCATAATCGTGCTACTTGTAAGCGGGAATGCTATATGTTGAAGTGTGTGATCATTTCATCTTTTAAAGCTTAAGTTGTTAAAGAGAGCACACTTTTATTTACTTAATTATGTCTCAATGCGCCTCCTCATGTGTGGGCGTGATTCTTTTTCATGGCCAAGCACGTGAAAATTGTTTTTTATAATTGATGGCAGTGAGACTCGAATGTAGGACCTCTGCCTACTTTGACATTACGTTGAAGTGTGTGACATCTCATATAAAAGCTGAAATTGCTGCAGAGAGCACATTTTTATTTACTTAATTATGTCTCAACACTATAAATCTTGAAGCACGTGATTTGACTGCATTGACTAATTACTCATTTAGATTCAATTATGGGATTGAATGGACTGACATCGTGTACTGATCTATGATTCTATGATCTAGAACTAAATGAAAGAGTAATGCGCAGGATTTGCATGTGTAAGCAGGAAGGTATTTGCTTTTTCGTATGGTCAACCTAAGCCAAGTGAACCAGATTGTTTTTATCTCAAGTAACTATAAAGCTAAAATTCCTTCAAGATTAAATAAAAGGATGTTCTTACTGAAAAATTGACTTACATATCCCATTTGAGAATAAATTAGACGCATTTATTTCTGATAGGGCTGTGGAAATAGGATGATGTCAGCTCCTTTATTCGATGCTTGCTTATTATTTATTTATTTTAATTTTTGTTTTACTTTACCAGAACAGAATAATAAAAGGATTGTTCTAGCTCTTCAAAGTGGATTAAAGGGTGAGCTGACATGGGCACTAAATACCCTCACTTTGCTATCATTCAAGGAGAAAGATGACATCCGCAAGGATGCGACTCCTCTAGCCAAAATTCCTGGATTGCTTGATGCTCTGCTTCAAGTTGTATGTTTCTTGATATCTACCACACAACGTGTGATTCCCCTGTAACTTTTATTTGTTCTTTACTATTTTATTTTACTACCATGCCAATAATGTCAATATTCTGTTCAACAGATTGATGATTGGCGTGATATAGCCTTACCAAGGGTACTTGTAAAAGCACCTCGTGTGCGGCTTTTGGGTGCAAATTCAGCTGTTACTGGATTTGGAATTGGATATGAAGCGTTGAACTCGAATGAATCTGTACCTAATCCTAGGTAACTCAGGATGGTTTCAATCTCCCGGTCTCTTCTTTTATATGCCTTTATTACTTTAGTTTTTTTATATTCTTTATTTCCAGTGCATGAGATCTCTGTAACTGTTTGTTATACTTGATAACAGCACTGGTTCTGGAGCTTCCAACAGAGATTCATCTGTTCAGAAGAGTAATACCAAGTCTCGCCCTGCGGGTTGGTGGTTTGAGGAAGATGGCCTATTTAATTTGGATGAGGAGGGGCGAGCTGAAAAGCAGCAGTGCGCTGTTGCTGCTTCAAACATTCTCCGCAACTTCTCTTTTATGCCAGATAATGAAGTCATCATGGGCCAGCATAGACATTGCTTAGAAACTCTATTCCAATGTCTGGCAGATTATGTTACAGGTGTGAAGGAAGCTCCGTCTGATATTTATGTTCTTTAGTCCCCAATGATGTCTTGACTTATTCTATAATTCGATAGACTTTACATTCATCCTGCATCCCAACCTGCCCTATAAAAGAACCCCCTTAAGAAAAGAAGATGATCAAATTAGATACGTCCTACTCTGCACAAAGAGGAATTTTTTAAAATGTGGTTCTCTTAACCTAAATGTTAAGTGTTCTCTGTAATTTTCTTTTGAGCATACTTCTTATGCTTTTGTCATCTTCTGATTCTTATGTTAACAGAGGATGAAGAACTTGTCACAAATGCCCTCGAGACGATAGTGAATATAGGTCCATTGATAGATCTCCGAATCTTTAGTTCCTCAAAACCTTCTTTTATCAAAATGACGTAAGTGTGTGACTTTGTAGTTTTTGTTTCGCTTATTGTAAGTCAAAATTGAATTGAGTTTCTCGATCTTTATCCAGGGAGAAACGTGCAGTCCAGGCTGTCATGGGAGTGTTGGGGTCTGCTGTCAAGGCCTGGCATTGTGCTGCTGCTGAATTAATTGGTCGTGTTATAATAAATCCTGATAATGAACCTTTCCTACTTCCTTCTGCTTCGCAGGTTAATGTCCTTTTTGACAGCCCCTTGTTCTAGAGTTCTTATATGTACTATGTGAATATTCAAAAAACCCATTGACCTTAATTTGTGTGTCGCAGATATATAAACGTTTAGTTGATATCATGAGCCAACCTGCTACTGATGCTCAAGCAGCTGCTATTGGTGCATTATATAACCTTGCCGAAATAAATATGGACTGCCGTTTGAAGCTGGCTAGTGAACGATGGTAAGACAGGCAAACTGACCTAGTCACAAGATTTGATTAATTTTTATATCTGAATGACATATCCACTAAATTATACTTCAGGGCTATTGATAGACTGTTGAAAGTGATTAAGATGCCACATCCAGTACCAGAAGTGTGCAGGAAAGCGGCAACTATTTTAGAAAACCTTGTATCAGAGCCACAGAACAAGCCTCTTCTACTAGTATATGAAAATGCATTTGCGGAGATGCTTTTTGGTGACCCAAGATACTCGGACATATTTTCCAGGATACTATACGAACTAACATCACGGCCAAGCAACAAAGTGGCATCAGCTCGAGGGATCTGGGGCATGTAACATAGTAACATAGTAACACACAAGGTACCTTAATATTTAAGCTAAGATATATGTTGTTGTACATACATTTAAATGTGATTAATTACGCATGCTTTTAGAAATTTCAAATACTTGTTACTTGTATTGTAATAGTAAACATTAATTCACCTAAAAAATGCAAAATATATATGTTACTATAGGCTTAGCAATTCTGACCTTAATTTATTGAAGCTATTAGAACCTTGCATTACTGTTACTCCTTCTTCTTCGTCCTTTGCTGAAGGATCTTTCAAATGGATCATGGAGATTGTGATGGTCTTCACATAGACCCCGAAACTCTCAATACCATAATAGTCTTTGCTGCCATGAAATCCACCAATAGAACGGCGATTTCCTATCTGATAGTTGAAGTGACCACTGCCAGCAGCTGAAGTTGTCCCAAATGGTCCATAGGAACCTTTATTGGTGCCGAATGATATTGAAGTCAAAGAACCGCTTATACTAGTAAGAAACTCTGGAATTGAAGTTTTCACAAAATTTAACAACACCATGTCTCTTTGACAAAATTAGTTTCCCATTCTCACAGAAGAGGAATTGCAGTGCAACAACTTGGCCATCATAATGAGAAACAAAATTTGGGCAACTTCTCCTCCTCCCTTTTCTTCCCAAAGGGATCCATCTGGTTTGCCAGCTGGACCAACTTTCACCATATCCATAGTTTTCTTGTTTCTGATCAATTGAAATATCAAGTTATATAATGAGATCTTCAACTTATAATAAGTTTTGGAGTCGTTTCAGCTGGCCTCACACATTGGTATTCGTATATTAAATCTTTAAATTGGAATCTGACGCTTAGGTTCTCTCTCTCTCTCAATTAGTTTTGGTTGTTACTGAATTTCTGTTTCAAATATAATGTTGATTTATTATTGTTTCTTTTGATAAATCAAAATGTATTCCTATTGATTTAATGAAAACATTATCTACTCCAAGACAGGAGGAAGCTTCTATATCTATCTATATATATAAAGGTAGGAATGGAAAAGATGACTTGGCACCTCTTTTTTTTTTTTCAACGAGCTCAAAGTTCGGTAGCAAATCACACTTACTGTTGTTTTCTTTAAAGTTAAAATATGCAGAAGAAAAGAGGAGAACTCAGAAATTTCGTACGGAAAATCTGAGAGAATAGACTTGTATTTATAGCCAAAGTTGGGCTGAAAATCTGAAGAGGTGCAACTCTTTAGAATGGTTGTTTTTGCAAAACGGCCATAGAATAAATTCCATAACATAATTGGCTATTTACTCAACAATAAAGAGGGAAAATTGAGGAGGGTAGTTAATTTTCTATTAGCCGAAGCCAAGCCGAGCCGAGCGACGACGGCGCGAGACTTGCTTCTTATCAACTCTTTATGAGCAGCTAGAAGAAGAACAATTGCTTATATACCCATCAAAAACCTTTTACTCTTCCCATATGGGACAATCAAAGAGGAAAACTCAAATATTTCATTTTTTCCTCCATTTCCCATTCACTCTATTTTAAGCATTAATAGCTTAATTAAAAAACCTAACACTTTCTTCTTTTTCTTTTCACAACTTTGGCTTAATTTCTTTTTTCTCTGTAATATCCAAGAATTGGAGCAACAATCCTTCTGTACCATCTCAGGTAATATTTTGAGTTTTCCTTTCAGGTGCTGCCGCGTTTGACCTTTCAGATTGGCGCGCCGTCACAAAAGGTTTCATAACCTGGTGTACGAGTGTCCAAATTGTGGTCCGCTTGATTCTACTGATGCTAGATCCATAGGACTACAAAATATCAAAATTTCACAGCCAAACTCCTTCTGGATCGTCTGGAACTAATCTTTGAATTTGACGTACGCATCTGAAAGTGTGTGTGTGTGACAATCTTGGCAAACTTGAGCATTCATTTTTTAGACAACTTTTATCCAAACATGATGACGATAGTTAAGTAACCAAACTTGAGCATTCTTTTCTAGAATTAAAATTTTTGACAGATAATCAACATAAATTGAAATTGATCTAATATGAAAAACAGAATATTGAATTAATCTTCTTCTTCCTCCTCCTTTTCAATCTTAACTGAAGGATCTTTAGAATTGATAATGGAAGTAGTAATGGTCTTCACATGGACCCCAATAGCCTCAATCCCATATTTATTTCTACTACCGTAAAGTCCACCAAAAGAATGATAACTTCCTATCTGAAAGTTGAAGCCGCGGTGGCTGTCATCAGCTGAAGGGACACCCCCAAATGGTCCATAGGAACCTTTGTTCGTGCCAAATGATATTGAGCTCAAAACACTATATCCGTCCCAACGATCCAAATGAACCATGTATCGAAGTAAGGAACTCTGATGGATAATCCAAGACAACTGTGTTGAAGTTACCACCATGACCAGAACCGTGTAGTCTTGATAAAACTAGGTTGCCATTCTCAAAGAACAGAAACTGCAGTGAAGTATAATTGTACGATTGTTTTTGTAGGAAACAAAAATCTGGGCTACTTCTCCTCGTCCCTTTTCATCCCATTTGGATCCACGTTGTCCTTCTCCTCCCACTGCACCAGCTCTGATCATATCCATATATATATATTTTTTTTTCTGAAAGGAGTAGTTGAAAGATCAAAGTTATATAAAGAGTAGGTTTTCTTCTAGACGTTTCAGTATTTGGAGGCCTTTCAGTGTCACACTTTGGTATTTGTTCTTTTGATCTCGAAATAGGATTCTGACTTAGTTATTATCTTCCATTTTAATTTTGGTCATCAATGTTTGTATCCCTGTTGGTTAATTGAATTCAGTCTTGATAACTAAAAGTTGTGCCATTGGATTTTAGAACGACGACTTCAAGTGTTAATGATTGAGTTCTAAATTTAATATTTGTACACATTATAATATATTTCTTAACACATATATCATTTGATCAAAAGATATTGGATTTGGCTGAATTCGTAGCTCGGCTTCTACCTGTTAGAATAGGACTCTTACGCTAGTATTTATTAATATTGCATTAGAGAGTTGTACAAATATGCTTGTATTCTTGTACAATGAAAAACTTATAAATACAAAACCCTTACCATGTTTAGTGTGAGAACGACATTTGTACCAATTCTATCATGGTATCAGATACAAGCGGCGATCCTGAGTATTAATCCCCTCCTCATCCGGTGTTTCTCTGTCCGGCGACTTCATCTTCCCGTTACTCCGTTGTTGTTCTTCTTCTATCTTCTCTGCTGCTACGGGCACTTTGTCGACTTGGTTGGCTTCAATTGTTAACAATTTCTTCTAATTCTTCATCAATTTGCTCATTCACGTTAAAGTGAGTTTCCTCTATATACAATTATTCTTTGTGTCCTCATTGACAGTGGACAAACAACAGCTATTTTATCAATTGAGTTTTGGTACTGCCACTATTTTCTTTTTATTGATTAGGTGTTATTAGTTGGGTAATCTTTATATTAAAATTATATTCAAATTGCTTCCATTACATGATGACATCTGCAATTCCTTTCTCTGTTCATATAAAGGATTTGGTCCCTGAAACATTGCACCAAACTAATTATTTGAAATGGACTCACTTACTTCAATCGGTGTTGGAGATGTATGATCTCTTTGGCCATATTGATGGTTCTAATGTGGCACATTTACAATTTCTGCATGTTATTGAGGGTTCATCATCTGTTCAGCAAATTAATCCTGAATATGCAAAGTGGTGTAAAGTTGATCGTCTTATTATTACTTGGATTCATGCTACTATACATTCTGATCTCCTTCATTTATTCTATGATTGCTCTACCGCTGCTGATGCTTGGTCTAGGCTTAAAATACATTTTCTTCATCAGTCTACTGCCCGTGAGATGCAGTACAAACATAGTCTTCAGACATTTAAAAAAGGAGACTTATCTATTGATTCGTACATGGCAAAGATACGTGAATTTGCTGATTGCCTTCATTCTATCGGTCGTGGTGTGGATGACCATGAATTGGTACGTTGTGCTTTGAATGGCCTTCCCGTATCTTATGAATCATTTATTGTTATGGCTTCGAATATGCGCCCTCCTCCGACTTTTGCAGAGTTGTGGACTATGCTCATCACCCACGAGGTGCGCACTCTGCCTACAAGTGATGTGGCCTCTGCTCCTCTGCCTACCGCTTTGCTAGCTGGTTCTTCTTCTCCTGTTGGTCCATCTTTCGGCCGTCGTAACTTTGGTCGTTCTAGAAACTATCGTGGGCAATTTTGTCGTGGTCGTGGATCTGGTCGACGAGGTCGTGGTTCTCCTTTTCAACAGTCTTATGGAGGTCATTATCAACATAATGTTCAGCAACAGTCCACAGTTCCTCATGGATATGATAAGGGTGTTCTTGGCGCTTCCCCTATTCAGCTGCCTCCATTTGCCGTGCCGAACCCGACTGCTCCTATGGTTACTTGTCAGATTTGTAGTATGACTGGCCATATAGCTATCTCTTGCCCGCAGCGTCATAATTATTCATTTTCTCCCACCACAGCTCAAGCACACTTGGCAGCCTCGTCTCTCCATTCCCCGACTGACAGGAATTAGTACTTGGATTCGGGTGCGACCTCACACATGTCTTTTGACCAAGGTAATATTTCTTCTCCTACTCCTACTTTCAATAATTCTATACTTGTTGGCAATGGCGAATCAGTTCCTATTCATTCTATTGGTTATTTCTCCTTGTCCATCTAGTCACATACTTTTTCTTTGCCATCTGTCTTGTGTGTTCCACTTCTTCGTAAAAAGTTACTTTATGTTCGTCAATTTACCATAGATAATATTTGCTCAATTGAATTTTTTCCTTTGTTGTGAAGGATTTGCAGACGGGAAATATCCTCCACAAATGCCACAATGACGGGGGCCTCTCTATCCATTCTTTCAACTTGCTTCCCGCTTGTCCTCCTCTTCATCAGAAGCCCTCACTGTCTCCTTGGTTCCTGCATCAATTTGGCATGCTCGGCTTGGTCATCTAGGATCTAGAATCCTTGCGTCACGTTGGTCTAGGAATTTTATTTCTTTTAATAATACATACCTGGGGTCATTCTTTTGTAATTCTTGTTTGACTTCGAAACACTCTACTTTACCATTTTCTATTAGTACTTCTTCTTCAACTCATGTGTTAGAGTTAATTCACTCTGATGTATGGATGTCACCTATTCCCTCTGTTACTGGATTTCGATATTATGTTATTTTTATTGATGACTTTTCCAAGTATTTGTGGCTTTATCCATTGCGGAATAAAAGTGAAGCTTTTCATTGCTTTTGTGCAATTAAAGCTCTTGTGGAAAAATAATTTTCTGCTTCTATCAAATGTTTTCGTTCTGATGGTGGGGGTGAATTCACTAGTGCACAATTCCTGACATTTCTTTCTAGTAATAGTATTATTCTTCAGCACTCTTGTCATCACACACCACAACAAAATGGTGTAGCTGAGCGCAAGCATTGCCATCTTGCTGATATGGCTCGTACTCTCCTTTATCATGCCAAAGCTCCGCTAAATCTTTGGGTTGAGGCTTTTCAAACAGCCACATACTTGATAAATCGGCTAGCGACTCCCTTACTCAATTATTCCTCTCCCTTTCGTCTTCTTTTTGGGATTGATCCCGACTACTCTATTTTACGTCCATTTGGTTGCCTCTGTTACCCCAATTTGCGCCCTTATCGAACTCACAAACTAGATAATTCCTCATCTCCTTGTATCTTTATTGAATATAGTTCCAATTCCAAAGGATATCGATGTCTCCGTCTTGATATTCAACGTGTTTATACAAGTCGATCTGTTCGATTTGTCGAACATTGCTTTCCCTATGCCACTCCACTTCTTCCTTCTTTCCTTAATTTTTCTTCCTGTACTTGTCATACTCCATTGGCTCAGCCCTCCCGAGTTGTATCACCTACTACAGTGCATTCTAATACACCCTCTTATGATGTTCTTGCTCCTCCTACATCTCAAGTTTTGCTTGACCTTCTTCTATTGCTCCTCAGAGTTCTTCCTCATTGCCTTCGTCTAGTTCCACAACATCTATACCTATATCTCCTGATCATTCTACATCAATTCCCTCTGTGCCTCCTACTTCACCATTGCCACCTCCTTCTCATCATATGGTTACCAGGTCAAAAGTTGGTGTTGTCAAACCCAATCAGAAGTATACTTTACTTGCTCAGTCTCTATCTGAATTGCCTGTTGAGCCATCTTGTTATAGTTCTGCGGTTAAGGATTCTCGTTGGCGTACTGCTATGGCTGATGAGTTTAATGCTCTTCTAGCTAATCATGCATGATCTATTGTTCCCCGCCCTCCAAATATCAATGTAGTTGGTTGTAAATGGGTATATCGGGTTAAGCAAAAATATGATGGATCTCTTGATCGTTGTAAGGCACGTTTAGTAGCTAAGGGATATACACAGTCTTATGGTGTGGACTATGGTGAGACATTCAGTTCGGTGGTTCGTCCTGCTACTATTAGACTGGTTCTTTCTATTGCCTTATCTCGTGGATGGCATATTCGTCAATTTTCTTCATGGTTTACTAACTGAGGCTGTTTATGTGGAGCAACCACAGGGCTTTCGGGATTCTCACTATCCACATCATGTTTGTAAGCTTCATAAGGATCTCTATGGCCTTAAGCAGGCTCCTCGGGCTTGGTTTGCTCGTTTTGGCCACTTTCTTATATCTCATGGATTTTCTAACAGCCGAGCCGATAGCTCCTTATTTGTTTATAAATCTGGAGAACGATTTATATCTTCTCCTTTATGTAGATGATATTATCCTTACAGGGTCAGATTCTTCGTTGTTATCATGGTTTTCTGACATGCTACATGCTGAGTTTTCTATTAATGATCTTGGAGATTTCATTTTTTTTCTTGGAGTTCGTGTTTCTCGCACTTCTGCGGGTCTTCATCTTTCTCAAGCTAAGTATGCTCAGGATATTCTTGATAGAGCTGGTCTCATTGCTTGCAAGACAGTTGCTACTCCAATATCTTCTTCTACTTCTTTGGACTCTTCAGTCTCTTCTCCAGTTGACAGCTCCTTTTATCGTAGTTTGGTTGGTGCTTTGCAATATCTAATGTTAACGCGTCCAGATATTTCTTATGCTGTTAATAGTGCCAGTCAACATCTGCAGTCCCCTCAGCCTCATCATTTTTCAGCAGTCAAACGCATTTTAATGTATGTTGCTGGTACATTGCATCACGGTCTTTTGCTACGTCCTTCAAATTCTATCTCATTAACTGCTTACTCTGATGCTGATTGGGCTGGTTGTTCTGATACTCGACGATCTACCACTGGTTCTCTTTTATTTTTTGGTAATAATCTAATCTCTTGGTCTTCTAAGAAGCAACACACCGTGTCTCGCTCTAGCACGGAGGCCGAATATCGTGCCATGGCACACACTGTTGCTGATATTATTTAGGTTCAACAGTTATTGCGTGATCTTCATATTTATCTTCCGGATCCTCCTCTTGTTTATTGTGATAATATTAGTGCATTATACTTGACTATGAATCCTATCTACCATTCACGGACAAAGCATTTAGCTGTTGATTTCCATTTTGTTCGTGAACGGGTTGCTTCTGGTTCTATTTTGGTACGCTATTTACCAACCGATCAACAACTTGCTGATATTCTTACCAAAGGACTTTTTTCTCATAAGTTTAAACGTCTTCGAGACAATCTCCACATGCATCCATGTGTCGATTGAGGGGGCGTGTTAGAATAGGACTCTTACGCTAGTATTTATTAATATTGCATTAGAGAGTTGTACAAATATGCCTGTATTCTTGTACAATGAAAAACTTATAAATACAAAACCCTTACCTTGTTTAGGGTGAGAACGGCATTTGTACCAATTCTATCACTACCTCCGTCAATGTACCTAGCTAGTCCAAGGAAGGACGTAGCTTAAGAAGAATAAAATTTCAAGGCAAACTTATTTGACGACTATGATCAAGATATCAAATGGTCTTACATTTTCAACATGATAGTTACACACTTACACTATTGTTTTGAGGGGCGGACCTAGCTTGTGCCAAGGGGTTCAATTTAATCCCCTTTGTGAACTAATTATACTGTATACACAAGGCAAAAATTATTATTTTTTAATTATATATGAATCGTTGACTCCCCTTGACGTAAGGGAAAAGTCTATTTTAGCAGCAGAACGGGTTCAAAGATTGCTTTAGAACGTAATTCGAATCTTAGGATAAAATGAGACTGTGAATTGCTTTAGACCACGTACTCAAATCATAGGATAGAATATGAGTATACATTTTCTGCAAAAATAGAACAATTTATTTTCATCATCTACTAGATATTTGGTTTCAACAAATCTAGTCACTACAAGATATTAAAAATAAATATAACAGAACAATTATTTTTTTAAAGATTTGAAATTGCACTTATATAGGTTAGGGAACTGGAAACACTTATTCGACCTTATGCATGAGAAATCACGTGAAAACAACTCAAACTAGTCCTCTAGAAGCTCTACCACAAGGTTTGAGAGCCCCTATATTAAACCAGAGGACTTATGATTGCAAAACAAACAAATTGAGATAAAAGATAACGTAAAATTATTTTCTTTTCTTTTTTTTTTTGGAAAAATTCTCTAAGGAAACTCGCAACCGTGACCATTCGGGTGTGCACGGGATAACCTGCTCAACGTGCAATAACTCGTAAATCACACAGGAGATGTAAATCACTCTTGGCAAGCCCGGAGCGACAAACTCTAACTGAGGAGGCTGATAGTGAGGAAAACCGATCCCAAGTCCCTCCTCATGGGAAGCCATTCACCCAACCAACTCAGTCAACTCTTGTTAACTTATTTTGACGAAGTGTATGATTTTCTATTGTTAACTTAAAAATAAAGAAAAAGTAAAAATAAATTTTTTTGACTAAGTGTATGATTTTCTCTCTTTGATCATTCAAACTCGTCCGTTCAGTTTTTTCATGCAAATACGACTTGGGATAGAGTGCATTAACAATCTACACTTCCTCTTCAGGGTTATATATTTTTATACAAACACCATTATTAAATTTGGCGTATGAGGTTTTAGACATATACTCATAGTTTGATACCGGCAATCAGCGGGGGACACAAGATTTTGTGCAAACAAATTCAATTTTAGAAATACATAACTTTAATTAATCGTAAAATAGTAGTTGTAATGTGAGTACAAATAAAATATTTATACAAAATTTACGTTGCTTTAATCATAATTTATACATATACACAATATTAACCCGCCACCGCAGGCAACAACGTAAACATAAAATTAAAGGTCAAGAAAACAATTAAGAGAATGTATCATAGTAAACATTTCTCGTATGACTAAATAAGTACATAACAATGACCAAGAATACAATAAGAACTGACATAGATTTTAGCATAGCGAGATTATACTGTTCATTAGGTCTTCATAAATAAAGGTTGAAATATGAATTATGTCCCACACCCATTTGATTTGCATGATAATATTGAAAAGGTGTACAATGTTGAATATTTAAGTAATTCAATCCTAGTTGTACATAAAATATTTTATCAAAACCATTGATCATAGGGAAGAATCTTGAGTTAATCTTCTTCCTTTTCAGATTTTATTCTAGGATCTTTCCAATTGATCATAGGGGATATTATGGTCTTCACATAAATTCCTATACTCTCAACCCAACCCCTATTGGTGCCATGAAAACCACCGAAAAGCCGATGATTTCCTATCTGAAAGTTGAAGTCCTTGTCATCAGTTGAAGGCGAGGTACACCCAAATGGTCCATAGGAACCCTTGTTTGTTCCAAATTTTATAGTGTTCAACGTTGATCTGAAGGAACCACTGATCGAAGTAAGAAATTCTGATGGATAATCAAAGACAACTGCACACGAGCTAAGATTACATATAGCTTCAAAACCATGTTTATTTGACGGAACTAACTTGCTATTCTCATAGTACAGGAACTCAAGTGAAGCAATTGCGTATGTGTTGTATGAAACAATAACCCCAGCAACTTGGTCTCGTCCCTTATGATCCCAAATGATTCCACAACTTCCCCCCGCTGGGCCAACTTTGATCATATCCATGTTTCTCTCTTGTTTCTGAATAATGAGAAGTAGTTGAAAATTAAGTTATATATATATATAGAGAAGTTTTATGTACTACTTGGTGCCGTTTCAACTAGCCTCGCACGTTGGTACTTGTTCTTTTTTAATCTCCAAATGGGAACCTGACGCTTTGTCTCTCTCTTTCAATTTAATTTTGGAATTCAATGAATTTCAGATTTTGATGTTGTATATCCCGATTATTGACTTAAGTTTTTTTCTTTTGATAAAATCAAAATATCTCTTCATTCGATTAATTAAGAGTTAATGCCCTAAAATCCCTTTAAACTATCATATTTTTGTCAGTTTCATACTTAAATTATTCAATATTCCCAAAACTCACCTCAACTGTATGGTAACCAAAGCGTATCGTTCCCGCAATCACTTTGGTACTTTGTTTATAGCTTTTTTAAGTTATGCAATAGAGGGGGGCTTGCGCTTGAATTGAAGTAGCGCCTTTGGAATATTAGTAGGGCCAGAAACATCTTCCATTCATCTCGACCTTTTATTGTCTTCATATTAAAACTTCGTCGCTGCTGACCTGGCATAACGCGTGTAAACACACGCTTGGGAGCGTGTGACAGCTGAAAAAAGCCCATCAAAATTGCTCGTATGACATAAATAATGGTTAATTAGCCTAACCCTCTTTCAGATTTATTTTTTAATAAATATTCTCCTTATTTCAATTATATCCACCTTTCTTCCTCATTTTTTTCAACATTCTTCCTTATTTTTTTACCCTCTTCTTCATTTTTTAACCTTTTGCTTCAGTTTTCCATATGGGTTCTCCCTCTCTTGTTTCCTTTGAAATGATTTATTGTCTTTTTAGTCTTCTTGCATGTCTTACACATATTATTGAACGAATATATATTTATCAATTTAATTTTTTTTATTAAACTCAACACTTTGTAGAGAATAAAGTTGAATATCTTGAACCTTCTTTATGTAATCTGAAATTAACGAATAATGTAATTGTTAGCCAATTAATTTTTTACCTGTGAAATTTTATTGTGTAATCTTTTTTATGCAATATAAGATGATTTTTAAGAAATGTAATACCATATGCCTTTATATATAATTTTTACTCTGCTACAAAGTGAATAAAAATAAAGACTTATTTTATTAGAGTTTAGCATAAAGCACAATCACAATTAAACCTAAAATTAGCACAATATATTAAATATTATTTTGGCCAAAACTCCTAAAATTAATCAATCATCCGAGAGTAATACTTCATGAGTAAACTATATAAGATTGTTTTTACAATAAGTTAATATAGTTGGATAGATGCACCTTTAAAAGGCCAACATGGTGTTTTAATATATAGGGGAATATAGTTCAGGGGTGGGTGGGTGGGTGGGGGGAGGGGGTTTGGGGACACCATATAGTTTAAGTAGATAACTGACAAAAAAATAATTAGTTTAAACGGGTTTTAGGCTGAGTTAAATAGCCACGTGTAGTGCATACATGTCACGTTTATTAAATAATTAGGAGTGTGTACTGCACGCACCTCTAAAAATACAATGAGGGTTTTTTAATATGAAGAACAATATAGTTCACGAGTTTAAAGACACCGAATAATTTAAGTAGGAAAATGACAAAAACATAATAGTTTAGGAGAATTTTAGGATATTAACTCTTTAATTAAAACATAATCCAGTCCAGATAGGAGGAACCTTGTAGAGAATTTTACAGATAACTCTTCTTATTAAGCATGACATGGTCATTTAGAAGGTAGAGTACTTATTATTTCTTTTCTTGGATTTGATGGTATATAAAAATATATTAGTTCACATGCCTTAACTATAAGGCTTATTTGCAAAATATATTAGCACTCTGAACTTCATGCATGAAATGGTCAAATATAATTTCTTCTGTATAAATAACTTCGTCGGATGACTGAAGTTGCTCATTACCCGTACCAATATAATTTTTGTGTCTTACTGTTTAAAAAAGAAAGTCACTTTCTATAGTTAGTAAGTTCTAATTCCAGCATTCTCATTTTACGTTAATGTCATAGGAATGCCATAACATGTTTTAGAGAAACAATGATTCATGAAATGTTATATACTTTGACTAATTCAATATTGGAGCTAGGCAAAGTTTGTTTTTGAAAATTTTGGTTTAAAAGTAAGTCAAAATGTACCTCTTTAACAAATGAATATTGAAGAAACATTCCCCAAGGGTCCGGCAGCCCGTAGTCGATGAAGTGGAAGGACAAAAAATAAATAAAAATTGGTGATTTCTTCTTATTTGACTAAGTCTCGGTAGTCAGAGTTACCTGGTAATTATGAGCCCGTTTGAATTGGCTTAAAAAAAGTGAATTTTAAGCACAAGTGTTTAAAAGCAACTTTTAAGTGCTGGAGCTTATTTTATAAATAAGCAGTTAAATGTTTGGATAAAAGTGCTGAAGCTTAAAAAAAGTTGTTGAAGTGTTTGGCACCAGCACTTTTTCCTATTAAAAAGACAAAAATATCCCTAAAGCTGTTAACATTATAAAGAAGCTGATTACAAGAGTAGCAATTATATATAAGTATAATATATTAAAAAAGAAAGATAAAAAAAAATTAAAAATATATTTAAAAAAATTTCTAGGAG
>ML267346.1:5065-25310 GCA_005239495.1 Nicotiana undulata
TTTTTGGACCAAATTTATTTGTTAATAGTAAATATTAACAGAAATGTTATTAAATATTTGTTTTAATAACAAAATATTAATATTAAAATAAATATTAATATTAAATCCATTTCAGTTATCCAGAATTTAGCTTTCTATTTTGTAACAAAAAATTAATTACCATTCAATTTTCCGTCTTTATTATCGAGTAAATAGCCAATTATGTCATGACCTTTACTCTATGGGCGTTTCTGCAAAAACAACCATTCTGAAGAGTTGCACCTCTTCAGATTTCAGCCCAACTTTGGCTATAAATACAAGTCCATTCTCTCAGATTTTACATACTAATTTNNTTTTCATCTTCAAAGAAAGCAAGTAAGTGTGATTTGCTACCGAACTTTGAGTTCGCTGAAACACTGGGGTTTGAAGTACCACTACAACAGTGTGAAATTCGTTTTATCCTGGGAGGAAATAATCCAAAACCTTGGGTACTAGGAGGGGATTGAATTCCTTAAGGAAACACTGTGAATTCAGTGGGCTCGGATTAATTTTCCATACGTTTACATTCTGTTATGTTATTTTATTATTTCCAGAATTGTTTTACAGATACAGATTTCTAACACCAATTACTGAGCTCTTTAAAATGTTTTAGGTAACGTCAAAAAGATCCTTCTTGCACTTTTTAATTTGCTTGTGCTTAATGATACTGCATCATCTATCTGAAGGACCAAGCCAAACTGTTGCATGGGGTTGGTCTAAATTGTATAAATTTCCACAAATAGATGCAAGAAGTTTGATTAAAGATATCTTTGGATTCAGTTGTCAAAGCATGACATTTGGTATAATTGCACATGGTATGTGCTCTATGCACCCAAAAATTGTGGGGAACCATGGTTATCTATGGTATCATCATATGAAGTCTATGTTCTCATATTTGAAGACAACATTTTCCTTGCTGTCACAGTCATTAATTGCCTCTCTGCGTAGTATATATAATAATGCCCTATAAGTTGTAGTTCCATTGAATAAGGATTCTCACACTATGCTAATATCAATAGGGCGCTTGCGTTGCTTGCGAGTATTTATTTTGAAATGATGAAGTTAAATGGGAATTGTTTTGGACAAAATTGGAAATCTATAGTTTCTTGTGTTCTTTTGTGATGGGGCTCTGTACTATAGAACTCATATATCATAATTTTTTTAATCCTATCTGTTCTGGGTTGTTGGCTCTGAATATTTATCTACTAATAAGTCATAAGCCCCAGAGCCATGCATACCAGTTAGTCCCACTTGAAAACGTGTGCAAGTTGCTAGTTACTTATGTTCTCTAAATTTCAATGTATGTATGTCATCCATTTGCAGACTTCAGCAGTACAGAGTGGTTGAGATGAAACTTCTGGCTCAGCAGAGGGATCTTCAGCCTTCAGGTACATGTTTGTGTCTTATTTCGCATTCAGTTCCATTCACAAGTAAATCTGACCTAATGTGGGTACTGACATTTGGTTGGTTCTTGCATTAATGTATTATCATAGTTCTTTTGACAAAACTTGTGTGGAGAAAGTGTTCATCTTTAAGAATCTTTTTGGTTGATTCTTGTCAGAAGGTGCATGGGAAGTTTTAGAACCACACTTAAGTTTGGCGTATATTGCTGTTGATTTCCAGGAATGTTGTTAAGACTTAATGGTATGATTAGCCTTATCATCAGATTGAAAGAAAAAATGAACTAATATGGTAATTCATGCGTTACTTTCCACATCATTTCAATTTCCCACAGTGTTCAGATAATTCATGCGTTACTTTCCGCATCATTTCAATTTTCCATACGTGTTCAGACTAATGTGTTATGCAAGAGGAATAAAGATTGTCCTTCTGCAATTTGTTGCTTCATGTCATAGCCATGAATAGGATACCATTGTTAAGCACATGATCAGATTATTAGTTATTTGACCAACATATGAGGATTACGGCAATTACATCACTCCACAAATGAACGATTTTTTCTACAATTCCTGAAGGTTGGAATCTGCCTGACCTATAAAGAGAGCTTATGCGTGCAGAACTATAAAAATTGTTGGACTTCTCCACTTCTGCTAGCTTCCTGATGACCCAAGGGGTCATTTTATGAAATCATATTTAATTTTATGTTTTTTAGCTATAAAATGACTAATTTTAATTACCTCGATTTGTGTGTGCAGTCCCGGGCGTGAAACCGGAAAGCTTTTATGTGAAAATATAAAAAAATAGTAATTTCTAGAGTTAAAATTTGGTGTTAGTTGACTTTAGTCAACATTTTTGGTAAACGGACCCGGATCTGTGTTCCGACGATCTCGGGAGGTCCGCGGTAAAATTTGAGACTTAGGCTTATGCCCGGAATTGATTTCCGAGTTCCTAAGCCTTAGAAAATAATTTTTGAAGAAAATATACTACTGGTTAATTCAAGAAATAACGAAATGAAATTATATGTGAAATATATGATATCAAAACCGTATTTTGATTCCGGAGCCCGGAAGTTCGTTATGTTATTTAAGTCCTATCTGTAAAGTTTCATGAGAAACGGAGTTGATTTGATGTAATTCGGACACCCGGTTGAAAAGTTAGTAATTTGAGTGTTCCTGAGGAAAGTTGAGTTTTGAGGCTAAATCTGTAGATCTTGATGTTATTTTGATGATATGATCGCACGAACAAGTCTGTATTGCGTGCATGTTTGGTTTGGAGTCATGAGGGCTCGGGTGAGTTTCGGGTAGGCTACGGAGTGTCTTGACTTAGAAAAAATATCACAGCAGCTGAACATCTGGTGTGCAGGCCTTAGATCTCCCAAATGCGAGGTCGGGCTTCGCAAATGCGAAGCCAATGGCCAACCTCAGATCTCGCATTTGCGAGGTTCTAGGTCGCAAATGCAAAGGGCTCTTGTTCGCAAATGCGAAGACCTTCTCGCATTTGCGATGTTTTTCCGGAAAGCTCAGATTTCGTAAATGTGAACTACAGTTCGCAAATGCGAGACCCGCAGTGTAACTACCCGGTCGGTCGTTCTGGGAGTTTTAGCCCATTCCCTCATTCTTGCTTCATTATGTGTGGTTCAGTTATTTCATGTTGTGTTAGGGTGGTTGGCCCGAGTTCGGAGTGATTATGGAGAGAAATGAGACACTTAATCTCTTAAATGGGCTTAATAGTTGGAAGAGTCAACCGGGGGTTGACTTATAGGTAAAAGACCTTGGAATATGGATTTTATGGCTCGAATAGCTTCGTTAGGTGATTTGGGACTTAGAAGTGTGTTCGGAATGTGAATTTGATGCCCATAGTAGAATTAGGCTTGAATTGGCGAAATTGAGTTTTTGGCGATTTCCGGTTGGCAGTGGAAAATTAACTATCGGGGTCGGAATAGAATTCCGGAAGTGGGAGCAGGTCCGTAGTGTCATTTTGGACGTGTGTGCAAATTTTCAGGTCATTTGGACGTTTTTTGGTTAGTTTCGGCATCGTTGGTGATTTTTCGAAAGTTTTAGGAATCTTAGGCTTGAATCATGGGTTGAATTGGAGTTTCGATGTTATTTTGGGTGTTCCGAGAGTTCGACTAAGTCCGAGTGATCATATATGACTTGTTTGTGTTTTTGGTTGGGGTCCCGAGGGGCTCGAGTTGATTTCGGATAGCCATCAGAGAGTTTGAAGTTGGAAAGAATGAAGCAGAAATGATGCTGGTGCTGCCCTTCTGGTGTGGCCGCAGGTGTGGATGAGGGGCGCAGGTGCAGAAAATTGCCAGGCTGAGGAAGTCCGCAGGTGCGAGAAATGGGACTTAAGTGGATTTTCGCAGGTGTGCACCCGGGACCGCATGTTCGGGTCCGCAGGTGCGGTGAAATGACCGCAGGTGCGGTTTCACTGGACAGAAGGTATAACTATCCAGCCTTCGCGAATTTGGATTATTTCACCAATATTTTCATCCGGGATTGAGCTTTGAGAGAGGGTTTTGAAGGGGGAATTCAAAAGAACTTCGTGGAGGTAAGATTTTTTAACCTAAAACTCGTTTCTATGGGATTATTGGACTAATTTAGGGTGAAATCCATGGGAAAAATCAGTGAGTAAATGGGTTAGGGCTTGGGAACTAGAGACTTTAATTGAGGAATTAAAGGGTCATTTGTGGTTGGAGTTTTATGTATTTTATATGGGTAGACTCGTGGGAAGATAAGGATTCTAGTTTTTTTATTTTTATTGAATTTCGAGACGTGGGTCGGGGGTTGGGTTTGGCCAATTTCGGGATTTGTGCTTAATTTTGATAATTTTCGAATGGGTTTCGTCTCCCTATCATATATTGATGATAATGATATGGTTTTGATTAGATTTGGAGCGATCGGAGGCCGATTCGAGAGGCAAGAGCATCGGAGTAGTATTTGGGCCGGTTTGAGGTAAGTAATAAATGTAAATCTTGTCCTGAGGGTATGAAACCCTGGACTTAGTATTGTCTCACTATTTTGGAGTGACGCACATGCTGAATGACGAGTGTGTGGTGTGAACTGATTGAGGATTTGGACTTGGTCCTTCTCGTGGCAACTATGAGTTGCGTAATTATTTCTAAATCATATGATAAATTGTGTTTTAAGACTATTACTGTATTTTTGGTTGTACGCCATGTTTGGGGCCTTGTGCCGACCTGTTTAGACCCCTTGGGGGCTATTTTTTATATTCCTCACTGTATTGACTTATGATTTACACTCAGTCATATCATGTTTATTATTTTCGAAACTCAGACTTGTTTACACTATTTTTGTGATATAAAATGTTGTTTTGGGTCGAGTACCCCGTTTGTTGATAGCCCGAGTGGCCTTTTGAGAGTTTTTGACTGAGTGAGGCCGAGGGCCAATGTTGTGAGGATATTATAGGATCGTGTTGCACGCCGCAACATGTTACATTGTTATGATATGTGAGAGGGCGAGAGCCTGAGTGATTATGCCACGAGATGGCTTGATATTAGCGCTTGGGCTGTAGGAGCCCCTCCGGAGTCTGTACACCCCCAGTGAGCGTCGGTACCTACTGAGTGCGAGTGCCGAGTGACGAGTGATTGGGAGGCGTGAGCGGCTGTGAGGTTGCCCCAGGGGCTGATTATGAGTGATTGTGAGACATGCTGAGAGACTGATTCTGAGAGACGTTATGCCCGAGAGCCGGTTTATTAGTAATATTTTTGCCGGAGTGGCTACTTATGATTCAAATAATTTTACACTAAACTTCTTAAACATTTTATTGAAACTGTTGGAAATTACATCTTTGAAAGGATTTTTCACTGAAATCGACTTTTAAAGCGTGATGATTTATACACTGTTGGAAAGAAAGACTGCTTATTGTGAATTGATGATTTGATCATATGTGTTTCTTACTGCTCAGACCTTATTTACTTTCATTACTACTGAGTTGGCCTACTCACATTACTCCCTGCACCCCTGTGTGCAGATACAGGTGTTGGTTCCGAGCGCTAGTTTCCTTTCTGTTCTCTTATAGCTGAAGTGGGGATTCTGAGGTAGCTGTTTGGCGTCCACAGCTTTCTCTTTTCCCTTTCTTATTCTTGTATTAGGTTTCTTGTTTCTAGACTAGGTGTAGTACGAACGTAGAGTTTATTATGTATTATTCGTAGATGCTCATGACGGGTTGACCCAGGTTTTGGGGCAGTATCTAGACTTTTGCTATTAGTTTTGTTGCTTAGAATTGTGAAATCTAAATAACTTTATGAAATATCGGAACAACTTTGAAATTTATGAAAGTTGTATGTAAATGTGCGATTGTTTAGCTAGCCTAGTTCCACGATAGGCTCCATCACGACCCGCTTAGGATTTGGGGTCGTGACAAGTTGGTATCAGAGCTCTAGATTACATAGGACTCAACGGTCATGAGCAGGTTTAGTAGAGTCTTGCGGATCAGTACGGAGACGTCTGTACTTATCTTCGCGAGGCTGCAGAACCCTTAGGAAAAATCTCACCTTCTTGAATTCTTGTCGTGCGAATCCATTAATTCGAACCAAAGCGTAATTCTTTGAATTTCTTCCATGTATTCAAATGCGCACGTGAGCGTTCGGTATCAGCTGTGCATCGATGGATTGTGACTTCCATGGGTTAGGTGCGAGATGTGATTTGAGCATGTTCATAATGGGACAGTCTAGAGGACTTGAGGCCGTATTTTGTCTGTGGCTTGAGTGTCGAGATTTTGTTTGTGTGAGCGCATTTTTTGGGACTTATATGTCCGTTTGTGTCCTTATTGGTGGGATTTTGTGGCTGGATGACTATGTGGCGAGGGTGATTCGATGGTGAGATGTGTTCAGATTTTTTGATGGTGACAAAAATTGGTTGGATATGTAGCTAGGACTATTGAGTGTTTGACCTCTGTCTCGAGTTGGCATATGGCCTCGAGTAGTGAGTGTATTGAAGGGCCTCTCATGTAGTTTAGTTGTGGACGGAAGTGGAATCTTCCTGTTTTGTCATGAGTTCCTGGTGATATCTTTTGGGCTGACCAACGCCCAGCAACATTCATGTATTTGACTAACAGTGTATTCCAGCTGTATTTATACTCCTTCATTATTGTATTCATTGATGACATCCTGGTGTATTCTCGTAGCTAGGAGGAGCATGCTCGACATTTGAGAGTCGTATCACAGAGGTTGAGGTTGGAGAAGCTTTATGCAAGTTCTCTAAGTGTGAATTTTGGCTCAGTTCAGTAGCATTCTTGGGACACGTGTTGTCCAACGAGAGTATCCATGTGGTCAGACGAGTGTGGGTAGAGCTTCCAAAAGCTCAAGATTTCTTCGACCATAGCTCCGGTGTTAGTTCTTCCATCAGCTTCAGGTTGTTATACCGCGTATTGTGATGCCTCGAGGGTAGGCGTTGGTTGTGTTTAGATGCAGAAGGATAAAGGGATTGCGTGATAGCTATGATTTTTGGAATGGTATAGATAGGGGTGTTCATGGTTCGGTTTGGATCGGTTTTTTCCTAAAAAGAAACCAAACCAAGTAAGTCGATTTTTTAAATATTAGAACCAAACCAAACCAATTAAGTCATTTTTTTCTCGATTCGGTTTATGTCGGGTTTTGTCGATTTTTCGGTTCTTTATCGGTTTTTTCTTAAATATAAGACATACACTACCAAACACATATTCCGGAGATCACATTTTCAATGTAACACTATCAAATCAATTGTCCTTTGAGAAATCTATTATTTACTAAAATATATTGATGATAATTGAATCAAATAGTGATGAATAATTTAAGGACTCACTAAAAAATATTTTTTAAAAAAATGAAATGGAATCTTACACTTAACAAAATAAAACTACCCATCAAACTAGAATATAAAGGTAAAGAATTGTACTAAAAGTGCAAACAATTAACATTCACCATAAAAATTTTGAAACTTTGTATAAAAATATACATATATATAGGTGTAATAATAAAAATTGAAATAGTTACTCCTATAGTCGGTTTGGTTCGGGTTTTTTCGGTTATTTTTTGATTAAAACCAAAACCAAACCAAATTTGATCGGTTTTTAAAATTCAAAACCAAACCAAACCAAAACAAAAAGTGTCGGTTTTTTGGTCGGTTTGGTTTGGTTTTTCGGGTTTTTATGAACACCCCTAGGTATAGATATGATAACAGTTTGAGGCCAAGCAGGCAGGGCTATCTCCCGCGGGATGTCCTGAGGTTGTGAGATCCTTAGGTGGTTTTGTAGCAAGTCCTCTTTATCAGTAATTGATATATGTTGCAATTTGAGTTAGGTCATTTGTGGAAGTTGGCATTGGCTATTACAATGGTGTATGCGAGATTTTCAGATGATTTGAGATATCAGATGATTTGTGTTATATGAGCTTATGAAGGATTTAGTTTAATCTCACTGTGGTATTGTGGCGGTGATATCGTATGGGCATTATGAGCTATTGTTTGTCTTGACCTATGGCTTTGAGCCAAGTGGGGGAGCCTGCTAACCGTAAGTTGATTGCACGATCATGTGTTGTGTTGGTCTTGGTTCGAGGTATATTGGTGAATCAGATATGATCAGTAGAGTTGGAGTCTGGAGTGACTCGGGTAATGGAAACTCTTCGATACAGGTTGTAGTGTACTTTATGGGTAGATGGGTTTATTGAATGAGTGAGTTGTAATTGTAAAAGGTGTAGTGGGTGTAGTATGTGAATTTGCTTGTTGTTTCAAGTGTGTAGATTACTTCCTAGTATGTTGGTGTGCAAAGGGGGCCAAATCGTTCTGTCTGCTTGATCAGGGTAATTGAGATTTGCGTAGAGTGTATGACTCTCGAGAATGGTTCCGATGGATTCAAGGTTAGATGTAACAATTGGGGAATCTTCAGGATGTGCATTTGGCTAGAAACTGAGGTCTACATTGGAGGGTGCCGACACTTGTGACATTTCTACATTATCATGGATTCTACATATCAGTATCAGGAAAGTGAAGGTAATGGCTTTAGATTCGCAGGAAGTCTCTGCATGGTAAGTATTTTGAATGTGATACTTTTGGGGAAATCTGAGAGAGTATTCAGCGACATACGAGCCTTAGGCGGTATGGTCTTATGCTTGGATATCGTGTGGTGAGACTAGGTTGAGAATTATTATGGCAAGGAATAGTATCAATTCGAAGGTAAGTCAGAAGGAACTTGGATAAATAGGTCAGCTTGGTAACATGTCGGATCGGCATGGTAAGGGATAGGATAAGTTCTTTGGGGTGTTTATGAGGCAATGAGTCTTACAAGTGTTTCTTAGAAATGCTCTTATGTTTTGGTGATCTGCGTAGCTTGGTTGAGTTAGAAGGATTCAGTCCTGACATTTTGGTGTCGCACAAATGGGATTCAGATAGTTCTGAATGGTTTCTACTACGGTTAGAGATGTATATTTTCTACTGGCGTGAGGAGTATGTGATGTATAGTGATTTTTGCTTCTAGATGGGATCAAATGTAAAGTTCTTGGCTAGTTGAGTACGTAGTTTCTTGTGGCTCGGAAGGGGTTATGAAGTTCTCATATTTATCATAGGATGGAATGAGTATGCAATATTGTTGTGTAGAGATTGAGATTTGTATATGTGGAGTCTCGGTTCAACTCTTGAAGGAAGGTCATAAATTCTTGGGCAGCACAGACAATTCCAGATGACTAGGTAAGTGGTATCACTAATTGGTGCGGCTTGATGAGGGTATACATTTCAGAAAAAGGGCAATGTGTTTGAGTTAAGGGTGCTTCATTGGTATTGCGACGCTCTCTTGTTGGATCGACTACTGATATTCCAGTTTGCTTGATGGCACAGAAGAATTATAGGGGTATCCCACGTGGAAGGATTGAGCATTAGAGATGTGTTATATATTCGAGTGGTGGAGTTGGGATCAAATATGGTAATTTGTGCGCTTCATGGACTTCGAGATTGAGAGTTCTCATAAACAGATTATTGTGTAGTTGTGGACTGTGAGGACGCGAGCTCAACTAGTCAGATGTTAGTAAATTCCATGATTCAGTCATTGTGAACCTTCAGAGAGTTATTTATATGATGTGAGTGACTAGAGTGATTTAGGGTTATTGGCAGGCCCATTATGGGTGTGTGTGTTCTGCACCGGGTCGAAATTGTTGACTCCGAATTGCTATCGTTGAGGGATGTACCATTCGATTGTCATTGAGCTTATTCATATTCTGGATGGGTCTATGAGTTACCCTTCGGTGTTGTGGGGAGTGGTGATTATTGGACATGTGCACATATAGTGCAGAGTTATTTGGGCTTTATAGCGGGATTTGAGTGAGGTCAGTAATTGGGTACTGCGGGAATGAGACGTATTGGTTATGTTTCTTCTGATTCGCGTGGCATGGTATCATCCGATTTCCTCGTGGTTATGGCGATGCACTTGGAGCACCTGATGTCGAATTGTGCATGGTTATTGATTTTTTATCAAGGTGGCTTGAAATATTTCATATGGGCCAGCATTCAGATGGGATCACACATTGTAGCGGAGTTATGGGGAGGTATGATCCTTGGTGTCAAGTTCGTGTGTTTTGATTTTATGATGTGTGCCAGGCTCTTAGCATGGTGTTGTGATGGTAACTCTGTTAATGGCAGGATAGTCCTCTCGTGTGAATTTTTTCTATGATTTGAGTTCGTGGGATGTTGCTATTGAGTGCACGAGTTGCACAGGTTATGGCTTTGGATTGTATTGATACGTCATGTCATCAGAGTGGTCTTGTTGGATGAGAATAGGTCATTGGGCCTAGAATGAATACTACTAGAGTTGACTACAACATTGTTGGAAGGAGGATATCAGAAGTTGGCTTAGAAATCTACTAGAGTTCCTGTCGGAGAAAGGAAGAGCTCCATGACTGGCTGATCGGACGAATGGTTGCTAGTTTATACATGTTTCTTTCATCATCTGCAGTATATGAAAGTGTTAGAATGAGGCTTCAATTTGATGAGAGGTTTATTACCAGAATGGGGTTGTGAAAGCAGCTGGTGTGATTAGAAATCTTCGCAATGAGTGTTTGAGTTGTGTGGCATATCAAGTGATTTTCATTTTGGATTACGGATATGGCTTGATACAGCGCGTTAAGACTTATTCAGTTTATAGTTGTGAAATTTTGATCTTGTAAATTATTTCAGAAGTGGAAATTTGGTTCTAAGATCTATTTGGCAGGTTGAATTGTGAAATTTCAGTTATGTTGTGTCATCGGACCTATATGGGATAAGGTGCGTGGGATCACCCCCGGGTATGTGCATGGTAGGTTACACAGCAATTTTTGTGGTTTTTGGAACAACTCTGGGCACGTTCGAGGACGAATATGTGTTTAAGTGGGGGAGAATTAACGACCCGGTCGGTCGTTCTGGGGGTTTTAGCCCGTTTCCCTCATTCCTGCTTCGTTTAGGTGTGGTTCAGTTATTTCATGTTGTGTTAGGGTGGTTGGCTCGGGTTCAGAGTGATTATGGAGAGAAATGAGGCACTTAGTCTATTAAATGGGCTTAATAGTTGGAAAAGTCAACCGAGAGTTGACCCTATAAGTAAACGACCTCGAAATGTGGATTTTATGGCTCGGATAGCTTCGTTAGGTGATTTGGGACTTGGGGGGTGTGTTCGGAATGTGGTTTTGATGCCCGGAGTAGAATTAGGCTTGAATTGGCGAAATTGAGTTTTTGGCGATTTTTGGTTGGCAATGGAAAATTAGCTATCGGGGTCGGAATGGAATTCCAGAAGTGGGAGGAGGTCCGTAGTGTCCTTTTGGACATGTGTGCAAATATTTAGGTCATTCGGACATGTTTTGGTTAGTTTCGGCATCGTTGGTGATTTTTCGGAAGTTTTAGGAATCTTAGGCTTGAATCATAGGTTGAATTGGAGTTTCGATGTTTTGGGTGTTCCAAGAGTTCAACTAAGTCTGGGTGATCATATATGACATGTTTGTGTTTTTGGTTGGGGCCCCGAGGGGCTCGGGTTGATTTCGGATAGCCATCAGAGAGTTTGAAGTTGGAAAAAATGAAGCAGAAATCCTGTTGGTGCTGCCCTTTTGGTGTGGCCGTACTTGCGGAAGGGAAGCCGCAGGTGCGGATGAGGGGCGCAGGTGTGGAAAATTTTCAGGCTGAGGAAGTTCGTAGGTGTGAGACTTGGGCCGCACCTGCGAAGCCGCATGTGCGGGTGATGAGCCGCAGGTGCGAGAAATGGGACTTAAGAGGATTTTCGCAGGTGCGGTGAAATGACCGCAGGTGCGGTTTCACTGGACAGAAGGTATAATTATCCAGCCTTCGCGAATTTGGGTTATTTCACCAATATTTTCATCCGGGATTGAGCTTTGAGAGAGGGGTTTGAAGGGGGAATTCAAAAGAACTTTGTGGAGGTAAGATTTTTGAACCTAAAATTCGTTTCTATGTGATTATTTGACTGATTTAGGGTGAAATCCATGGGAAACATCAGTGAGTAAATTGGGGGTTATGGCTTGGAAACTGGAGACTTCAAATGAGGAATTGAAGGGTCATTTGTGGTTGAATTTTTATGTATTTGATATGGGTAGACTCGTGGGAAGATAAGGATTCTATTTTTTTTATTGAATTCCGAGACGTGTGCCCGTGGGTCGGATTTGGCCAATTTCGGGATTTGTGCTTAATTTTGATAATTATCGAATGAGTTTCGTCTCCCTAGCATATATTGATGATAATGATCTGGTTGCTTAGATTTGGAGCGATCGGAGGCCGATTCGAGAGGCAAGAGCATCGCGGAGTAGTATTCGGGCCGGTTTGAGGTAAGCAATGACTGTAAATCTTGTCCTGGGGGTATGAAAGCCCGGACTTAGTATTTTCTCACTATTTTGGAGTGACGCACATGTTGGATGACGAGTGTGTGGCGTGCACTGATTGAGGATTTGGACTTGGTCCTTCCCGTGGCAACTATGAGTTGCGTAATTATTTTTAAATCATATGATAAATGTGTTTTAAGACTATTACTGTATTATGGGTTGTACGCCATGTTTGGGGCCTTATGCCGACCTACTTAGACCCCATGGGGGCTATTTTTTATATTCCTCACTGTATTGACTTATTATTTATACTCAGTCATATCATGTTTATTGTTTTCGAAACTCGGACTTGTTTAAACTATTTTTGTGATATAAAATGTTGTTTTGGGTCGAGTACCCCGTTTGTTGATAGCCCGAGTGGCTTTTTGAGAGTTTCTGACTGAGTGAGGCCGATGACCTATGTTGTGAGGATATGCCACGAGATGGCTTGATATGTGAGAGGCCGCAACATATTACATTGTTATGCTATGTGAGAGGCCGAGAGCCTGACTGATTATGCCACGAGATTGCTTGATATTAGCGGTTAGGCTGTAGGAGCCCCTCCGGAGTCTGTACACCCCCCAGTGAGCGCATGTACCTACTGAGTGTGAGTGCCGAGTGATGAGTGATTGGGAGGCATGAGCGGCTGTAAGGTTGCCCGAGGGGCTGATTATGAGTGATTGTGAGGCATGCTGAGAGACTGATTCTAAGAGACGTTATGCCCGAGGGCCGGTTTATTATTGATATTTTTGCCGGAGTGGATACTTATGATTCAAATAATTTTACACTAAACTTCTTTAACATTTTATTGAAACTATTGGAAATTACATCTTTTAAAGGATTTTTCACTGAAATCGGCTTTTAAAGCGTGATGATTTAACGTATACTGTTGGAAAGAAAAACTGTGCTTATTATGAATTGATGATTTGATCATATGTGTTTCTTACTGCTCAGACCTTATTTACTTTCATTACTACTGAGTTGGCGTACTCACATTACTCTCTGCACCCCTGTGTGCAGATACAGGTGTTGGTTCCGAGCGCTAGTTTCCTTTCTGTTTTCTTGGAGCCGAAGTGGGGATTCTGAGGTAGCTGTTTGGCGTCCACATCTTTCTCTTTTCCCTTTCTTATTCTTGTATTAGTTTTCTTGTTCCTAGACTGGGTGTAGTACGGGCGTAGAGTTTATTATGTATTATTCGTAGATTCTCATGACGGGTTGACTCCAGGTTTTGGGGCAGTATCTAGACTTTTGCTATTCGTTTTTGTTGCTTAGAATTGTGAAATCTAAAGAACTTTATGAAATATCGGAACAGCTTTGAAATTTATGAAAGTTGTATGTAAATGTGCAATTTTTTGGCTAGCCTAGTTCCACGATAGGCGCCATCACGACCGTCTTAGGATTTGGGGTCGTGACACGCAACTTGTTATATCAGCTTTTGAACGGGTTTTTCACTTCTTTTCCTATTTTCTCAAACCCTAAACCTCCATAGGAGATTTTTCAAAGACCCAAACTTTTCCAAATCATTGGTAAGTGATCTCTAACTAATTTCTTTCAATCCCTAACAACTTTTAACAAGATTACAACCAAAGTTCTAGAGTTTTCATGGTAAAAATTGAGTTTTTGGGTAGAACTTAGGAATTCAAAATTTGGGAAATTGGACCTCGAATTGAGGTCGGATTCCAATACCAATTGCATACTCGGGCTCGAGAGAGATTGGGTAAACGGGTTTTGGTTCGAACCTCGAGTTTAGACCAAGCGGGTTCGGGGTCAATTTTTGAATTGGGATAGGAAAACTTAGGAAAACCATTATTTTTCAATAAAGATGATTCCTGTAGGCTATGATTGATAATATTGAACAAATTGTGATTAGATTCAAGCGGATTAGTGGCAAATTCTAAAGAAAAGGCAGTGCTAGAACAGTGAATTGCTTGTGAAATCGAGGTAAGTGCTTAGTTTAATCTTGACTTGAGGGAATAGAAATCCTCAACCTAATTGTTATGTGAAATTGCTTGTGTGTAGTATATAGGTGAGGTGACGAGTACCTATGCACTACCAAATTATTGTTTAACATGATCCCTTTCCCCGTTTCTCATTTATTTGCTTCCTGACTTAACTGTTTTATGATCATTGAGGTTTACATGGCTATTTGGTTTCATTAGATTATTGCCAAGTATTGTTGCAAGTGTGTTAAAAGTGTTGGCTGTTTCTTTGATGTTGTTACGGTACTATAAAGATTGAGCTGGATGACAGCGTTACGATATTTACATATGTTCTGGTTGGTTTCATTATGAAATGATATTGGATACAACTTATGAGCTATATTTATTTCTGTTTACAATTTTCGAGATAAAAGTGTTGTGAAAGGCTTGACCTGAATTGTGAAAGTTTTCCTAAATAATTAAATTGATGATATGTCTGGTGGGAGCGGGTTGCACGCCGCAACAAGGTGCAATAAGGTGGGACAGGTAGGATCGGGTTTCACGCCGCAACTGGTGTAACAACGGTGGAATATAAGGCGGTGTAATAAGGTGGGACAGGTGGGAGCGAGTTGCACGCCGCAACAAGGAGCAATAAGAGAGGACACCTATATTTTACTGATTTTTTTCAAGAAAAAGCAAAGATTTGAAAAGCTTTGGTTTTACTTTACTATCTATCATATTTTACACCTACTTTTATTTTAAAAGTTAAAACTTTGAAAATTTTGGAAATTATGTGAGATTTTGGTTATGGCTAAGGCCTGGAAAAGAGGCAGTTGAATTACTCTAATTATTATTACAGGTTTATTGTTCTTGTTTTATTCAGAATTGTACTTTCTTGTTTTGTTATATATATACTGTTACAGGTTAAGTTGCATTGCCCCGCCTTAGCCTCGATACTACTTCGTCGAGGTTAGGCTCGACACTTACTCACTACATGGGGTCGGTTGTACTGATACTACACTATGCACTCTTTTGTGCAGATCCAGATACCAGCCAACGTTAGGAGATCTTAGTAGCCAACATTCATCCTTTCGGAGACGAGGTAGATCTGCTGGCGTCCGCAGATTCCTGGCGTCTTCTTTCAATTTTATAGATATTGTTTTATCACATTCAAAACAATTATATTATTTCCTTCAGCTCTTTATTGTAGTATTCATAGTGGTTCGTGAATTATGACACCAGACCCAGGGGTAGTCTTTTGGTTATTTATCTATTTAGAGACTCGGCATTATTATTCATTTATTATTGATTCGTGGACTTGTGCAATGGAAGTAATAAAGCTCAGTTTATTTGAATTGTTTTGTATTAGTTAAATAGATTTTATATGAAAATTAATTAAATAAATTCTAACATTGGCTTGCCTAGCAAGTGTGGTGTTAGGCGCCATCACGATCCCTAAAAATGGAAATTTGGGTCGTGATACTTTCATGTGCCAGTATAGACTGCCTCATGCTACTATTGGGTTATTCTCAAGTTTATTTTTAAAATAGAAGAGATTCTTCTTTTTAAATGTGAAGTTTCGAAATGTATTAAACATACTGGTGCCTTTCCCAAAATTAAACATACTGGTGCCTCTACAGTTATTGGGACTGTTTGTAAAGATTTGTGTTGTGATACTGATTAAACGATTGCCTTTGCATGTTTGACATCTTCATGTCATACTTTCATGAATGAAGTTAGATTCATGATACGATTGGTTAGATTCATACTGAAAATGCCTCAATTTTGCTAGGTAATGCTTTCATTTTATTCTACTCGGGTTTGTGAAAAGTTTCTCTTATCCTTGTTTACTCTATGCCAGGCAAAAATTCCTGATATAGAGAAATGCTTGGACATAGTTGCTACTTTGCAAGCTAAGAAGGGAAGCGGTGAGGTTTGTCCTAGTGCTATGCTCTTAATTATTCGTTTTTATTTTTTATTTGTAAAATTTTAATAGAAGTTTTGGCACTCTTTGATACATGCACATTATTTGGTGGTTGCATCAAATCATTTTGACTACGATTACTTCAGGACAAAATAGTCTGTCATTCAGTTAACTTGCCTGATTTCATGTTTGCAACCTTTGTCGGTCGATGGTGTGAAAACACTTCCTGGTGTCGAATTCCAAAAATCAGCTAGAGGTTCCCCACTCTTCTTTGATCCGTCTTGGGACGGAGCGCGCGGTTAGGAGGATTGGCTAGCTCTATCATCCTTATACCATAATAATTCTAGTACTATCATCCTTTTCAAGAATAATAATTCTATCATACAGTGGTTATAGAAATCAACATATTTACTCCTTTCTTACAGTAGATAGTTTTACTAAGGTGTACGTTGGAGACCATTTTTCTGTATTAGCTAAATTTTGGGACTTGAAGTGACTGCATAAGATACCGACTGGTGGATTTGGTAGACCCAATGTTCCCCGTAATTCCTGACGGTTAAATTAGCCTATTTCCATCTCTAACATGAGCCACCTTACCCATGGATTATAACAAAGATGTTAATAAAGCTGCAAGGATTCAATGAACATGAGCTGAAAGAAGTTCACGATTTGGGAGAGCTACTATATAATTTGTGTTTTCATTGGCTTGTGGCGTCCTATTGAAAAGAGATTTTGTCATTTTGAATTTATGTTTACTCTCAATAACGTTAATGAAGTGCACAAAGACCATCAAACTCTACACAGTTCAATTAAGGAACAAATCTTGTTGGTCAAATACATACACGGCCACTTAAACTTGCCCGGCATTTTCATTTAGAGACTTTATCTCGAGCTAGTACTTATGGACACCTAAACTACTCCAAAAGTATACCTATTAAACACATTTTGTTGACATGGCAAGGTATGTATTTTACACTCTTTGAGCGCGTTCAATATCTGTCACGACCCAAAATCTATAGGTCGTGATGGCGCCGGACACCACTGTCAGGCAAGCCACCCCTCAATAAGTTAAAATACTTTCCTGTTTAACATTTTAGAAATCGTTACCTTTATCTGCATTTCATAATACGACAGGAAATCAATTGATTGTAATAAGATATATCTCATCACACCCCGGAACCCGGTGACACAAGTACATGAGCAACTTCTAAGAATTTATACAATTAGCAATGCTTGTCCGAGAAACAAATTGGACAAAGACTATAAAGATAAAAATGTAAATACATAGAAGGGAGACTCTGCCAGCTGCGGAACGCCTCCGGATGAATGCAGCTCGTATAAGTCTCCAAGTCGATCCCTGTACTATAAAGGTACCTGTGCAACAAAATGCACAGAAAGTGTAGCATGAGTACATATACATATATGTACCCAGTGAGTATCCCGTCTAATCTCGAAGAAGTAGTGACGAGAGGTCGACTCGACACTCACTAAGGTCCAACAATAGCAATATGACAGAATATGATGAAAGTAGTAGGCATATGAAGACAGTTAAGCAACAAATTACACATATAAAGCACTGAAGTCTGAGTAATTTCTGAAAAATACGTAAATACCTATTTTCATCCCCTTTTTCCTCAATTATCAAAATAGATGACAGTTTCCACTTTCTTTTCCTCAGATTGTCTGACAAATCCATATATTTGAGATAGTACCAAATAAATCTTAAGTACATAGGTGTAAGAAAACAAACAACAGGTGCATATCAAATAGGGTAATCCAAGTGATAACTGAAAAGGAACACCAATGTATCTTACTCTCCTCTCGACAAATACCTGACAGTCCAGTTATAAGTGACTCAGAACTCAAGTGATCATATACATACCAGGACAAGAAAACCGGCCTGAGTCATAAGGGTGGTCATAAGGACTGAGGTCATAAGCTAACCCACGATCGCGAATCATACCTGCGACTCGCGTGCTGACTCGATATAGTAATAAGCTGACCCACGATCGCGCATCGTACTTGCGACTCGTGTGCTGACTCGATATAGTAATAAGCTGACCCAAGACCGTGCATCATACCTGCGACTCATGTGCTGACTCGATAATAATAGTAATAAGCTGACCCACGGTCGCGCATCATACCTGCGACTCGTGTGCTGACTCGATAATGATAAGCTGACCCATGATCGCGCATCATACCTGCGACTCGTGTGCTGACTCGATAATAATAGTAATAAGCTGACCATGGTCGCGCATCATACCTGCGACTCGTGTGCTGACTCGATAACAAGTGCATATATATATAAGTACATATGTGTACCAACTCAACAGTGAACTCAACAGGATTGTGCCAATACCATGGATAGTCAACTGGGATTTAAATCATAATGTCTTACGTTTCCATATCATTTCAGCAGAATTACACAATTCCTAACACATATACAAGGTACAAATAGGACACATAGAGGCATGCTTGTGAATCCTAAGGCTACCCGACATAGCAATATTTACTATAGTCACCACGTACGGACTCTCGTCACTTGGTACGTATGTGGCCCCCGCAAATAATTACATACAACACGTAGAACACCTATGGGGATAATTCCCTCTTACAAGACTCACCTCGTGTCGAATCTACCTCTCGGACCAATAACGCGCCCGCAACTCTGAACTCTACACCCGAGGACTCGAAACTGAGTCGATTCTCTTGACAGTCCTTCCAACCCATGTCAATTGCGACAACATGTAACGGCGGATCGAAGTAGTAGAAAATCCATATGAATTCTTGAGAAAGATTGCAAATCGCAAAATCTCACGTTGCTAAGGCACTAAGAAATCTCGTTGGAATTTTTGTTGCTACCGTTGGAATTCTTGTGGATGTTTTGAATTCTCTTTGTTTTGTAACCTTTGCCATAGGAAATCATTAACAAATTACTACTTGAATGTCTAAAGTCCAAAGAAGCCAAAATTCCAATTCTCACGTTCTGGACATGTTATGAAGTTTTGAACAAAACTTTGAGCCCTCATCCGTTAGCTAGCAATTTTGTATACCATATTGATAAGGTAAGAAAGTCTCTTAAGTTTGTAAGCTTGTGGGTCCCACTTTGTGGCTTACTTGGCCAACAATTCCCTTCAAATGTGACACATTGTTTTTTTTATTTAATAGTCATCACTTAAGACATGGGTTGCTGCCACGTTTTGGTGGGTTTAAGCCTATCCAATTTTTTTATCCACCCATTTTCTTAATTATATGATTAATGTTCCACAAAAAAAATCCACATAATAAAGAATTATCTCAATTTAGTTAAAATACTACTCACTTTTAATATACTTTATACACCTCACTATCATGGCCACATGGTACCCTATATGACGTTAGTCCATAAATATCGGGTATTTATAGTCCGGGCCGTATTTTATCTCAAAATGCCAAACTTCGATGAAATTCGTTTTCATCGATTTTCTTACCCTCTACCCTTCACGAATTTACTATCCCTTGTTTGAAATAGCGTGATACTTATAAATTCAAAATAAATCTCATATAGGGAAACGGGGTCCGATAATGCAAAACGACCGGTCGAGTCGTTACAATATCCATTTTTCTTTTTTTGTTTGTGTTTATGTTTTTCCATTCTTTTTATTTTCCTCTGATTCGCTTGTGTCCATTGACCCATCTGGGAAGAAATTTTTAGAGTCCAGAATAAAATGTGCAGAAAAAAAACTAGATGGGAAGAAATTTTTTGAGTCCGGAACCAAAATGTGTAGAAAACAAAAACTGGTGACAATATTATATATAACACTCTTTTATAGGGCGCTATACCTTAACGACCGTTTGCCTAGTTAAGTATAACGCCTTTTTAAAAAGGCGCTATATATATAACACCCTAACTTATCACACTATATATATTATGTGGGCTCACAATAATTCTTCTAGGCTTAACTGACATAACAATAATTCAACTGGGTATAACATCCATATTTAAGGCACTATACCTCAAATAATTGTACCTCCGGGGCTGGTTTTTGCCTGATTTAAAGAGGTTAAGGATTCTGTAAAAATCCATTCATAAATATTCTCAAGTCTTCTGAAATATTTTTTCATTAAGTTGTTTTGCATTTGTCATAGGATTTCATTATATTGGGGGGGGGGGGGGGGGGGGGG
>ML267346.1:28836-71357 GCA_005239495.1 Nicotiana undulata
GGGGGGGGGTGTATTTATAGTTTTTCAAAGGGCTAAATTAGTAATTGCGAAAAGTGTTATTTTACAAAAATAATTGCCCAAAAAAGGGATATTTTTGCAATCCAGTCGTTGGGAAATGATCGGCTCCCGCCTATACCACTAAATAGTAGCAAGGAATGGGTCGAAGCAGCTTTTACCCGAAGGGTCGGGATCGATTTCCATAGGGAGCTAAGAATGTGGGAGTTGAGTGTCTAAATGATCTAGTGGTGTGTCATGCTCTTAATTACACTTATCATAAAAAGGTTGTTGTAATTGTACTATGATTTAGTCTAAATGAAACTGTGAACTAGCTAACTAATATCTTTTTGTAGATTTTCTCAGTTAATAAAGGGACTAGAGCTGTGACTTTCTCCTAGGTCAGTGACTAACGGGTCTAAAATTGAGAATGTACTTGTGAAATGTGAGTATAAATCATAACCTCATGTAAAATTTCTCACCAACTACCTCTCGGTAATATGGGTGACTTTTCCCAATTTGGCCTTCTTAAGCACAATTGGGTATTTTCATTTATGCACATGAATTGACTCAAGTCAGGTGTAGCTATCTCTAGCATTCACCCTTTTATTGGGGCTATCAATCTCTTGAGTTTGCCCCAATACCTTGTTAGCTCAATTACCTAGACATGGGTCTTCTTTCTCAAATGTGGCATTCACCAAAAAAGACACATACCTCACTTGAAATAGTGTTTGCAACCACTAAATCTGGGATTTATGCACAAATTAAGTTAAATACCAAACACCCATACACATAATCATCCTAAAATTGTAAACCCATTAATTACCCACCCTAGGATTGAGTCACAACCCTAGCTTAAGGATCCAGCTACTCATATTTGAAGAAGAAACACAAGTAGAAGATGAAATTAAGCTCATAAATGTAAATACAAGATAATAATTGAAGAACTATGGTTAAAGCTAGCTAAAATTACTCAAAATAGTCAAAAAGAACTATTCACGTGTTCTCCAAACGGCTGATACCCTAAAAAATGAGAAAAAAGATCTACTAATACATGGCAGAAAATACTGGACAAAATTGCCCCTACGGAGAATCCGCTTCCAGCGTATTTCTGAGCGTCGCGGCGAATAGGCTTCTGCTGCAGCGGATTAATGGTCGCTACAGTGAATTTGGACTTTGTAATTCTTTGAGTCATCCATTCCGCGCCTAACAGAAAAGTAAAATGCTGCAACGATGGCTTGAACGCGACAGCTGAATAATACCGCTGACTGCGGAATCGTAAATCTTCCATGCTGCCAACTCTCTAAAGTTTCTCAAACACGTCCAGCGGATTAATGGATGCTGCAACGGTGGGTAAACCGATGTAGCAGAAAAATAGTGCGGACCGCGCTTTGGATAGCCTTGAAAACACTCTCTGAAGTTTGGCCAGCGGGGCAGCGGACAGAAATCCGCTATAGCGAAGAGACAAACGCAGCAACGGAAAAGTGAGTGTTGCAACGTTTCTGCTGGGTTCATGGACTCTGCAAGTTTTTCTCCTTTTGAGATCATTTTCGATCAATATTTACAATTCGACTAGATTCCTGCAATTCAAACAACTTGCATCAAAATGTGGGATTGATTAAGCCAATTGTTGCTTCAAAACCTAAAAAAATGGGAGTAAATGGTAGTATAAATCACTAGTTATCATCTCCTCTAAACTTAAGTCTTTGTTTGTCCTCAAGGAAACAAAATAACTCCCGCCTCCGTAACAAGAAAAGAGAAAGTATTTCAGCCATTAATATGTGATTCATCAAGCTTTAATTGGGACTAACAATTATCCTCAACACAAATGTATTATTGACAAACTTATGCAATGATTTTCTAGCTCACTAGATTTAACGTGACACCAAAGCTTCAAGAGTTGACTAAGGTCGTCATCGAACATCTCTATTTCACCTCAATCACTGTGGATCCCAGACTCTTCCCCCTCTACTTTCCTTGAGCTCACCTTACCATAAAGATTCAACTCTCAAAATTGGGTTTATCATGGGGTGCTCTCTTTACTCTCAAATGAATGCCTCAAGTCCGGCTTTAAGTACCATAAGCTTGCCCCTCGTGTAAATCACCACTAATGTAAGTTCACTCAACTTGAGATCCTATAGGGCTTTGTCGAGATGTAATGGAGGATTCTTGGATCAAATGTGGTCATGATGGACTTTGGTAGAAAATCTTCCCTTAAGCACTCCAATTTTTCACATTTTTGCACATTTTACTCTTGACTCTTTGAGTGTCACATTTTCCTTGGGGAACTTAGAGAGACTCATAGTCACTCTTTCTTTTATTTTGGGCTCATTTTTCTCCCTTCTTATTTATTTCCCATTATCTCAACCTCTTTTTTAAGCTTTTGCTTTTCTTTTGCCTTTCCTCTCACCCATTTTCTTTTCTTTTTGGTTCATTTTTCTTTTCAACCTTTTCTTTCGCCCTTTTTTTTATCACCAAGCCTTTCATTGCTATGCAAATCCTCGTCTCTCCCCCAAACTTATGATTTTTTCCTATTCTCATCAAGAGTGCTCGAGGAAAGAATGGGTGCCAAGAGAGGGTCTTTAGAGAACGGATGAAGGTTAACAACATGGTTTTTGAACAAATCGTCTTAGGCTCCAAAGGGGTTGACTAGGGATCATGTCAAGGTAGGCTAAAGAGGTCTTTCAATTTCAGTAGGGAGTCAAGGAAGGCCTATGATCATCTCACAAGTTGAGTTCACTAAAGATTTTGCCTAGAAAAACACTCGGGGAAAGTTCTAGACTTTTAGGCACGGCACTCGGGATATGCAATTACAAACCTCACCTCACAAGCCTTAGGATTTTTAAATAGTATCGAGTCTAGGGTCCACAACAATCTTGGTTCAAATTGAAAACTCAAATATGGCCATGAGTACCAGCTGGCGACAGTTTCAGTCAACTCAAGACTCTAAGGGTCACAACTAGAACTAGCCTCAATTGTAATCTGTCTTTAACCATAAGGTCAAAGGTAAATCTGTTGGTACCAAGTGAAGCTCTATTTGAATCACATTTATTCACTACTACTAAAACGAAAGAAAACAAAAACAAAAACAAACAAAAAAATGAAAAACTGACTCAATCCCTTAAGAAGGCCGTCACACTGTCTGTCATAGGGAAGAGACACCCGGTTCACACAATTTCCATCCTTGGAAAGAACCGTGGCCTTAAGAAAACCAGGGACTTATTGACAGCGGAAAAATAAAAAGAAGAAGTTACAAATTAAAAAGAAGCTACTAAATAAAATAAGAAGTTAGACTATAAATGGAAAAAGCTAAGGAAGTTATAAAGTAGAAAATCCGAAAATCAGAACTGAATATTTACAATAGGGGCTGAATATATACATATGATAAAGTAGGGAATTTGAATATATATACATACCAAAATTAAGAGTATGGAAATGTAAATAAGAGGAAATAAAAAGAGTATTAACAGTTATTACAACCCAAAAATCATCAAATTGTCTGAAATTATCAACTACCAAATAGAGGCCACCCCCTCCAATAAAAGCTAGCATTGTCCAGAATGCTAACTAACCAAAAATAAATCAGGGGAGAGGGGTGAGAGAGTAAGAGGAAACTCCATATGGTGCCTCAGACTGCATAGGAGAAGGGTCAACAGGGGCTGATGAAGAAGGTGATGCGCTAGTGGTGATAAGATGGTCCTCTATCTGCATGGATGTCTGGCCCTCGGGCTCTTCTAACTGAATCTTCATGTCCTCCATCTAGAGGATGGCACCTCTACGAACTGGAGCAGGTGGGAGGTTTGCCTCATCTACGTGTGTAGCCTGGTCAGTGGGCCCAGACTCTCCTAGCAAAAGATCTAGGGGGATGTCCCCCGCAGCAGCAACCTTTTTCATCTCCTTCACCAAAGCTTTCTGAGTCTCCAACATCTTTTTCTGCACCTTCTTCGTATCATCCTGGGCCTTTTTCTTCTTCTTCACATACTTGCCCCAATAGTTGATCTCCGCTTGTTGCTTCTCCAGTGTCTCCATGATTTTCTTCTGTTTGTCCACCACGCTCTTCAATGTTTCCTCCAGAGTAGGAGGGAATGCAATGGGTGCCAGAGCTGATTGGGCTGCAACTGTAGAGAAAGGTCAGAAAGTCTAGAAGAGGCTACCTGCAGCCAGTTGGTAATATTAACTAAAGTCTAGGATACTTTGCTGTCTGAGGATAGGTGGATGATGATGGCACTGAGACTGGTATGGGCATGGCAGAATCTGATGGAGGATCTGGAATAGAAGCAGTAGTGGGCCCCTCAGAAGGAATGGAGCCTTCAGCAGTAGCTGAATGCTCTGTGGCTGTGGAAGTACCAGGGGCTGCAAAGGTGGAGGCTTTCCTTTTTTTCTTGGGGTTGTCTGACCCCTTCAAATGGTACCAAGAGAAAGCTGTCCGGGGCTTCACAAATGTATCAAAATCCCTCCCCTCAATCTCGTTGTCTCAGAAATACATAGTGGGGAAGTTTGGAAAGGGATAGGAAGCCTCATTCTTCTTCACAACCCGATCTATCACTCTGCACATGATGTTCCCGACGTTAATCGGGATACTGTCCATAATAGCCCATACTATCACCGCCCTGGAAAGGGGCATATCACTGTCATGAAGTATGGGGTCTATCTTGCTGCACACAAATGTGGCCCATCCCATGGCCTCAAAACTCAATGTATTCCTCCTGATCATGCCTCCAGCCAAGCAATCATGTGTAGTCCCTGGAGCAACAATGACTGAAGCCAACCATGGGCGAGCCAAATCTTTCTGATTCACTTTCTCCAAGTACCAAGTCTCATCTACATCCCCGAAACCTGCATAGTCATTAAAAGCTTTTCCACTGTACAAAATTTTTTTGTTGCAAACTTTTGTGAGGTATGTGTCTTTTTTGGTGAATGCCACATTTGTGTAAAACTCCTTCACAAATATTCATTTGCATCAACCACCTTGGTATTGCAAAGGTCCGACCCTTCCCTTTCTAAGAATTGCTTTTTCACATTGGCATTGAGGGGTAGGAGGTCCTTGACGATGAAGGGCCTTTCCGGGATGAGAGATCTCTGAGGCCACATTTCTCTAAATTGATGGTAGGCCGGTTCAGAGTCAAACCGGTCCTGCCATGATGAGGGGTTTCTGGTCCTTAGAATACTGGCAGTCCGTGCTTGGGTGTCTTCACCCCTTCCATCATCAGGACCCTCGTCTAAGCTATCGAGGTTGATGGAAGGAGGGGCTGCTGAATGAGCTGCTGACTGGGCTACTGCGCCTTTTCCCTCTGGAGGAGTGGCTAAATGGCTAGAGGAATCATCAGAAGACTCCGAGCTAGTGGGCTCGTTGATGAGTCTCCTTGGCTTTGATAATGCAACTGCTAGAGCTGCCCCACTCTGTCCCTACGAAGCTTCCCAGGAAGGCAAGTACTCACTGGACTCTAATTCTGAGGGACTTGTTCTTTATCTCTTTTGTTTCTTCCCAATTACTTGTGTGGGGACCAGTGGGTTTTGTTGCTTTCCTTTGCCTCGACCTCTTGAAGGGTCGCCTCTCCCGGGTTGCTTTTCAGGTCCTCCCCTTGATTTCACTATTCTCTGCAAACATGTAACAAACATTGTTAATATAGTGTACCTAAGTACCAAATAGAAGGTAAGAAGCAGAGGATGTAACAGTGTTAGCATAACCAAACAGTTGACAGCGGAAAAGAACCGCTGCAGCGGAATTAGGGGATTCACACTACCCTTCTTCTGAACTTATGAAGCGCGGTCCGCGGAAAAAGGAAACGCTGCAGCGTTTGGCCACCGCTGATAGCGGAAATCTGGCCGCTGCAGCGGAATTTAAGACATCTGATAGTAAAACACTCTGAATCTGTGAAACGCTGACCGCGCTTTATTAACCGCTGCAGCGTTACACAAGACCGCTATCCGCGGATTTTTAGAGCGCTGCAGCGAAACTCTCAAATGGACACAATGAGGTTTTGGACCTCCGCTGTCAGCGGAATTCTAAAACGCTGCAGCGGAGGTCGTGAACACAGTGCACTTAAGGTTAGGGTTCATCAAGATTTCAAACTTTTCACGAGATTGCACATATGAAGCACCATTTTTCCCACATAGGAACCTAGAAAGTATTACCCCAACATTGTAGAACACACTAACAATTCAATTTCAAAGATTAGGGTTGCACTAACTCAATATTGAAAAGCAAACAAAAGAAAAAAAAAACAATTAAACAACCTAAAACATAGAACAAACACTCAACTAAGGAAAAGTAAAACATGAGAACATACCAGTAATTGAAGGAAGATGAAGGATGAAAATGATAAAATTAAAAGCCTTAGAGGAGCAGTGAAGGAGTAAATGCACAGTAACTATGTAGGGTTTGTGAGAAAATGAGTGAAAAGATTAAAAAGTGGGGGTCCCTTAGTATATATACTCAAGAGTGGGACCCATGACCGACCTACGAAGCGCTGCAGCGGATTTTAACAGCTGACCGCGCTTTGGGTCTTTTGAATTTGCTGACAATTGACCTTCACCGCTCCAGCAGAATTTGGTCTCCCCAGCGTAATGCACTCCGCGACAGCGTAATAGTGAACGCTGCAGTGGAGTGGAGATTCAGAGAACATGATTATTTGCACCATTTGGACCGCTGTCAACGGATATTTGACTGCTGCAGCGAAATTTTGCCATTTTGCTTAATTTCCAGATTTTCACCCGCACTGCATCCGCCAAGTCCTACATCAACTTCACAACTGGTTAGTTCACAAAAAAACATCTATCCTACCAAGAACAACCAAAAAGAAAGAAAAGAAAAACACTTGGGTTGCCTCCATAGAAGCGCCTGATTTAACGTCGTGGCACGACGCATGTTACCATGTTAAAAGGAATTTCATCAAAGCCACCACGTGGCTATCTTCAAATTTACCCAGATAATGCTTGACCTGGTGCCCATTCACACGAAAAATCTCCCCATTCTAGTTTTTGAGATCAAGAGAACCAAAGGGTGTAACCAATACCACTTCAAACGGGCCACTCCACTTGGACTTATGTTTTCCCGGGAAGAGACGACGCCTAGAATTGAAAAGAAGCACCAAGTCTCCCACTTTGAACTCCCGGTCTTTGGCATATTTGTTGTGCATGTACTTCATTTTCTCTTTGTACAAAGAAGATCTAGCATATGCATGGAATCTAAACTCATCTAGCTCATTGAGGTGGTCCAATCCAAGTTCAACTTCTTCAATGCCCATAGTCCCTTGTGCTCCAATTCTACCGGAAGATGACATGCTTTGCCATACACCAACCGGTAAGGAGACATATCGATAGGTGTTTTGAAGGCAGTTTGGTAAGCCCAAAGAGCATCATCAAGCTTCCAGGACCAATCAATCCGATTAGCATTCACTGTCTTGGCCAAAATGTTCTTGATTTCATGATTAGACACTTCAACTTGGCCACTTGCTTGAGGATGGTATGGAGTAGACACTTTATGATTGACTCCATACTGGGCTAACAATGAATCAAAGTCCCTATTGCAAAAATGAGATCCCCCATCACTGATGATGCCACGGGGTGTCCCAAATCTTGTGAAAATATTCTTCTTTAGAAAACCAACCACACTTCGGGCCTCATTGTTGGGCAAAGCCACGACTTCAACCCATTTTGAAACATAGTCCACCGCCACAAGTATGTAGGTGTTTCCACATGAACTAACAAAGGGCCCCATAAAATCAATTCCCCAACATCGAAGATATCCACCTCAAGAATTGTAGTGAGAGGCATTTCATCTTTCTTGGATATGCCACCCATTCTTTGGCATTCATCACACCGCTTTACCAACTCACTAGCATCATTGTACAAAGTAGGCCAAAAGAAACCACAACTTAATACTTTTGAAGCGGTCCATGCCCCTCCATGATTACCACCATAAGGTGAGGAGTGGCACGACTCAAGAATTGACACTTGCTATTCTTCGGGAACACAATGCCGAATGACACCATCATTGCATATCTTGAACAAATACGGTTCATCCCAATAATAATCCATGCTATCCCTTCTAAGCTTCTTCCTTTGGTTAGAAGAGAGCTCAAACGGGACAACACTAGTGACAATGTAGTTGGCGATGTCCGCGAACCATGGCATATCATGCAAAGAGGCAGATAGAAGTTGTTCATCTGAGAAGCTATCATTAATCTCAAGACCATCACTGGACCTCCCTTGCTCTTCCAAACGGGTATGGTCGGCAACCTGGTTCTCACTCCCCTTTCTACCAACGATCTCCAAATCAAACTCTTGAAGCAATAACACCCACCGCATAAGTCTAGCCTTGGAATCCTTTTTCATCATTAAGTACCGGAGCGCCGCATGGTCGGTGTGAACTATCACCTTGGCGCCCATAAGGTAAGTCCGGAATTTCTCCATTGCAAAGAATATAGCTAACAACTCTTTTTCAATGAAGGTGTAGTTCATGGTCTTGCTTGCGTAATAGATGGAGTGAAAGATTTTGTTCACCCTTTGGCCCAAAACCGCCCCCACTGCCACATCAATAGAATCACACATTAGCTCAAACGGAGAGCTCCAATCCGGCACGGTGATAATTGGCGTGGTAGTAAGATTTTGTTTCAACAACTCAAATTCTCTCATACAATTCTCATCAAAGTGGAACTTGGCATCTTTGTCCAATAGCCTGCAAAGAGGATTCACCACCGTCGAAAGTCTTTAATGAAGCGCCGGTAGAACCTTGCATGCCCAAGAAAGCTACGGACTCCCTTCACCGAGGTCATAGGAGGCAATTTGGAAATGACCTCGATTTTGGCCTTGTCTAATTCAATTCCATGCTTTGAGATTTTGTGGCCCAGAACTATCCCTTCTTCAACCATAAAGTGACATTTTTCCCAGTTGAGCACTAGGTTGGTTTCTTCACAACGGTCAAGGACTTTATCAAGATTTTTCAAGAATTCATCAAAGGAGTCCCTACCACTCTGAAATCATCCATGAATACCTCTAGAAAGTCTTCAACCATATCAGTGAAAATTGCCATCATGCACCGCTTGAATGTAGCGGGTGCATTGCACAATCTAAAAGACATCCTAGAGAAAGCAAATGTCCCATAGGGACAAGTGAAGGTTGTCTTTTCTTGGTCTTCCGAATCTGTCAAGATTTGATTATAACCTGAATACCCATCCAAGAAGCAATAGAAGGCTCTCCTCACAACTCTTTCAAGCATTTGGTCCAAGAAAGGCAAAGGGAAATGATCCTTGCGAGTCACTTTGTTCAATTTGCGATAATCCATACATACCCGCCAACCAGTGACTGTCCTTGTTGGAATAAGTTCATTCTTGTCATTTTGTACCACGGTCATGCCACCAATTTTTGGAACACATTGGACTGGAGAAGTCCAAGAACTATCAGAGATTGGGTAGACGACCCTAGCATCAAGCCACTTAATTATCTCTTTCTTGACAACCTCTTGCATTACCTCATTTAGCCTCTGTTGGTGTTATACGGAAGGCTTTGATCCATCCTCAAGTATGATCTTGTGCATACAAAATGCGAGGCTTATGCCCTGAATATCAGCAAGTGTCCAACCTATGGCCTTCTTCCTCTTCTTTAGCACTTTGAGAGTAGAGTCTACCTGCAATTTGGTTAGGCAAGATGAAAGTATAACATGAAAAGTACGAGAAGGACCCAATAATTCATACATGAGGTATGGTGGAAGTGGCTTCAACTCCAAGGTAGGTGGCTCTTCAATTGAAGGCTTTGTCGGAGTAGTTTTCCTATTATCCAAATCCAAGGATAACTTTCAAGGACCGTATGAATAAGAACCCATGCCTTGTAGAGAATTGGTACACTTGATCAAGCCATCCACCACAATATCATCATGGTTCAATAAAGCTGCTTCCACGGGGTCTTCAACATTTATCATTGAGCTTGTTTCATAAATAATGACCTCGGTGACAAGGTCCATAAAAGAACACACCTCCATGCTATTGGGTTGCTTCATTGACTTGCAAACGTGGAACACGACCTTTTCATCGCCCACTCGGAAGGTGAGCTCACCGGCCTCCACATCAACTAAGGCCTTTCCCGTTGCAAGGAAGGGCCTTCCCAAGGTGATGGGAACTTCATAATCCACCTCACAATCCAAGTAACAAAATCCGCTTGCAAAATAAACTTGTCAACCCGCACTAACACATCATCAATGATCCCTAAAGGCCGCTTCATAGATTGATCCTCCATTTGAAGTCACATGGAAGTAGCCCTAGGTTGACCAATTCCCAAGGTTTTAAAGACCGAGTATGGCATCAAATTGATGCTAGCTCCCAAGTCGCACAATGCCTTGGCAAAATTCGCGCTACCAATTGTACAAGGAATGGTGAATGCCCCGGGGTCTTCAAGCTTGGGTGTCATTGAATGCACTATTGAACTCACTTGATGAGTCATTTTTATAGTTTCACACTCCATTGACCTTTTCTTTATGACCAAGTCCTTCATGAACTTGGCATACCCGGGCATTTGTCAAGTGCTTCAACCAAAGGAACATTGATGGATAAACTATTCATCATGTCGATGAATTTCTTGAATTGGTTCTCATGCTTTTTCTTCGCCAACCTTTGAGGATAGGGAGGAGGAGGCCTAGGAAATGGTGCCTTTTCTTTCAACACAACTGGCTCGGGCATGTTAATTACGTGTTCCCTAGACGGGTTCACGTCACTTTGCAATTCCTCCTCATGGTCATGAATATCAATTCTCACTCCACTAATTGTTGGCTCTTCCATCACATGTTCAACCTCAATCGGAACCTCATCATTTTGCAAGTCATAATCATCACCAACAACTCTCTTTTGATTTGAAGAACTAGCCTCACCACCTAGTCCACTTCTTGTGGTCGTCGCCATGGCCTGTACGGTATTGTTGTTGTTGTTCCCACCCTTGGGATTCACCACCAGTATCACTAGGTAGTGCTCCCTTCGGGCGTGTGTTCAAGGCTTGTGAGATTTGTCCCATTTGAACTTCAAGATTTCGAATGGAGGTGCTATGGGAGGCAAGTTGAGCATCTGAATCCGCATTGCGTTCCATCATTTGTTTGAACATTTACTCAATTCTACCCATGTTATTACTTGAGGAACCTTGGCCTTATGATTGATACGGGGGTGGATTGCTTGGTTGTTGGCTTTTACCCGAAGGGTCGGGATCGATTTCCACAGGGAGTTAAGAATGTGGGAGTTGAGTGTCTAAATGATCTAGTGGTGTGTCATGCTCTTAATTACACTTCTCAAAAAAATGTTGTTGTAATTGTACTATGATTTAGTCTAAATGAAACTGTGAACTAGCTAACTAATATCTTTTTGTAGATTTTCTCAGTTGATAAAGGGACTAGGGCTGTGACTTTCTCCTAGGTGACTGACTAACGGGTCTAAAATTGAGAATGAACTTGTTAAATGTGAGTGTAAAGCATAACCTCATGTAAAATTTCTCCTAGGTGAGTGACTACCTCTTGAGTTTTCCCCAATAACTTGTTAGCTCAATTACCTAGACTTGGGTCTTCTTTCTCAGGCGTGACCCTAGTCATTAAGGCTTGAAATAGTGTTAGCAACCACTAAATCTGGGATTTATGCACAATTAAGATAAATACCAAACACCCATACACATAATCATCCTAAAATTGTAAACCCATTAATTACCCACACTAGGGTTGAGTCACAACCCTAGCTTAAGGGTCTAGCTACTCATATTTGAAGAAGAAACACAAGTAGAAGATGAAATTAAGCTCATAAATGTAAAATACAAGATAATAATTGAAGAACTATGGTTAAAGCTAAGCTAAAATTACTCAAAATAGTCAAAAAGCACTATTCACGTGTTCTCCAAGCGGCTGATACGCTAAAAAATGAGAAAAAGATCTATTTATACATGGCTGAAAATACTGGACAAAATTTCCTCTACGGAGAATCTGCTCCCAGCGTATTTTTGAGCGTCGCGGCGAATAGGCTTCCGCTGTAGCAGATTAATGGTCGCTGCAGCGGATTTGGAATTTGTAGTACTCTGAGTCGTCCATTCGGCGCCCAGCGAAAAAGTAAAACGCTGCAGCGGTGGCTGGGACGCGGCAGCGAAATAATACCGCTGACCGCGAAATCATAAATCTTCCATGCTGCCAACTCTCTGAAGTTTCTTAAACGCGTCCAGCAGATAAATGGACGCTGCAGCAGTGGGTAAACCGCTGCAGCGGAAAAATAGTGTGGACCGCGCTTTGGATAGTCTTAAAAACACTCTCTGAAGTTTGGCCAGCGGGGCAGCGGACAGAAATCCGCTACATCGAAGAGACAAATGCTGCAGCGGAAAAGTGAGTGTTGTAGCATTTCTGCTGGGTTAAGGGACTCTGCAAGTTTTGCTCCTTTTGAGATTATTTTGGATCAATATTTACAAATCGACTCGATTCCTGCACTTCAAACAACTTGCATCAAAATGTGGGGTTGATTAAGCGAATTGTTGCCTCAAACCTAAGAAAATGGTAGTAAATAGTAGTATAAATCACTAGTTATCAGGCAATATCCAAAATGAAGCTGACCTTTGCCAACAGTCATAACACTTTAAAACAAATCAGATAATTTAGTCGTTGAACCGGTCCGGGCCGGGCCGGTTAACCATATTTATTTTTCTTAATGGACTAACCCCCTAACCCAACCCACCCAACCCCCTAACTACCGGTCCAGAAACGGGTCAACCCGGCCCGTTAGACAGGATTAGAAGACGATGGAACTCTAAGAGATTTTTGAGGACTCTAAATGAATACCGGGAATTTCTTGTGATAAAATGTTGGAAATTTACCTCAAGGATGAAGACGTTCGCAATAATGAGGTTGCGCAAAGTAGGAATATCCCTCAGTCACCGGGTGGCTATTTTGGAGCAATTTTAGCCGAACAGGTTTCGGGTAAAAGAGTTTGGCCTGATCTAAACTTATCTCCACGGGCGAATGAGGAACGAGGAAATAGTTTCTCCCCTATTTTACATAATCCACAAGCCGAGTGGTAAACTTCAATTTTCCTTTGTGTTACAATGTTTATTTTTGATGTATTGAATTTGCATTAACACTCATATTTCACAGCGGGTACCGGCCAGATATGAATTTTACAAGTTATGAACCAACGCCCAGTTGGAATATGCCTAGTTTTGGTGTGTTGGATCTGTTGAGTTGTGTCCCACGTCGGTAGGGAATCAGTGTCTTGGTCTCCTTATATGGTCTTGGGCAATCCTCACCGCATAAGCTAGCTTTTGGGGTTGAGTTAGGCTCAAGTTCCATTCTTATCATGGTATCAGAGCCAGGCCCATCCCAATTTATTGTTACGATGTTGGGCCCTCATTTATATTATCCACGCTCCAGTTGCAAGCCTGGGCATGAGAGGGGATGTTGAGTTGTGTCCCACATCGGTGGAGAATCGGTGTCTTGGTCTCCTTATATGGTCTTGGGCAATCCTCACCGCATAAACTAGCTTTTGGGGTTGAGTTAGGCCCAAGTTCCATTCTTATTAGGATCATAGGATCATGGTGGTCTATCTAAGAGTCATCACCAACCGGATAATGTCCATCGTGGGTTGTCAACATATTATGATTTGTAAGTGAAGTGATAAATCTATATGTAAAGTTTGGATCAGTTTGAGTAACTCAATATTTTGCTGGTTGTGCAGTGAAAATGAGCAACCTGAAGGTCCTGTCCTTACTCAATTGTTCGAAGACGACATATTTTATTGGGATATGGAAGATGCACAGAGTCAGGAAGATAATAGTGGTTATGACAACAATGCGAATGAGTCTGGAGATGACACACACTTCCCTGATGAGGGTGATGATGAGGAGGAAGAGAATGATGAACCTGATTTGATGAGGGAGCATGCTCCACCTCCCATTAGACCAAGAGTGTACGAGTCCCACGTGTTGTTTAATTCAAGGGAGATTCCTTACCTATATCATTTGCTAAGTATGCCGGATGTGGATGCCCACAAAGGATATTGACGAAATTCGGACAACAATGTGAGATGAATCTAGAGCAATGGTGTTGTCAAAGGGCATGTTTTTTCCTAATAAAGCGCGCCTAAGTAGGGCAGTGCGAATGTACAACGTAAAAGAGTGTGGTGAGATCACGGTAGCAGATTCATCTCCGGATGTATACAAGGTTATTTGCCATAGATGGTTTACGGCTGTAATTGGATGCTGCGTGCGAGGAAGAAGAAAACAAATATGTGGGTTGTGGGTAAATACATTGGCACCCATTATTGTGAAATGGATACATTTAGTGGTAATCATTCTAACTTGAATGTTGACTTGCTTTCTCTTGTCTTGATTCCACACATTGAAGCGTCCATAAGGTACAATGTCAAAGAGTGTATAACATTTGTCCACCGAGAATATGGATGTACCATTACCAAAAGAAAGGCATTTCTCGGGCGTAAATGTGCGTTTGAAATTGTTTACGGTAACTGGGATAAGTCCTTTGCATCTCTACCCAGGTACATGTCCACATTGCAACACTTTAACCCCGGGACTGTTGTTGAATGGAAGCTTGAGCTGAGTCCGGGAATACTAGAACACATATGTGTTCTGGACATTTAAACCAGCAATTGATGGTTTTGTGCATTGCCAGCCTGTAATATCTATGAAGGGAACTCATGTCTATGGAAAGTATGATATTAAATTGTTGATCGCCGTTGCAGTAGATGCTAATGGAAGTATATTTCCCCTAGATTTTGCTATTTGTGCCAATGAAAGCCAAGAGACGTGGACACTATTTTTGAACCACTTGAAGGAGCACGTTGTCAAACAACATTCGGGTATTTGTCTAATATCTGATCGGCATGACAATATTTTAAGTTATGTACAAAATTTGCCTTCATATAAGGAACCGTATGTCTACCACCGTTACTATTTGAGGCACCTGAAAGCCAATTTCTAGAAGGCACATCCCAAGAAGGATTTGCATGATTTAATGTGGATGGCTGCAACAGATCACCAAGAGTGTAAATTCAGGAGGCGCATGGAGTCGATCAGGCAGGAAGACTAAGGAGCCTATCATTGGTTGATGCAACATGAGCTTGACAAGTGGACTTTACACGCGGATGGTGGCAAAAGATGAGGAATTCTGACTACAAATGTGTTAGAGTCTTTCAACGGGTTACTGAAGTCTGCACGTGGATTGCCTGTCATTGCCATGGTGCTGATGTCATTCAAGTAAATGGCAGAGAGGTTTGTTGAAAAGGCTAGAGGTGCATCGTCATTGATGGAAAGGGGTGTTGAATTTATTCCAATACCAATGAAAAGATTTGAGAAATACTGGAGGTGAGCACATTGGCATACATATTTACAGTATTGCAACGAGCGAAATATTTTTGAAGTTCGCACCGCTATCCATCAAAACCGGAGGAATAATACACACACCGTAAATGAAGCCAGAAGGTGATGCTCTTTTGGGAAATGATTCATCTACCACATGTCGTGCTTACATGCCATGAAGTGCTTTCAACATACAGGTTTCGCGGCAACTAGCTACATTGATAAAGAATATAGTGTTGCTGCATACTTAAACACCTATAGTGGTAGTTGCAGCTAGTGGGTGCTGAGCACTATTGGCTATCGGAACCATTTAAAATTGTGTGTAATAAGAAGTATTTGCGTCAACGACAAGTGCAAAAAAGAACGCATATACGGAACTAAATGGATGATTGTGATACAGTTTATGCGCGTAAATGTGACATATGCTCACAAACAGGACATGACCGTTGTAAATGTCCTACAACTGGTTTGGGTAGCGGTGGTAATTCAGCTCCTGGTGGAAGTTCATCCAATGTGCCAAATTATCAAGGATACACGTAGTGTTTTGTTTCTGTAATTTGTTGTAATAAGTGTATGTACTGGTTCATCTTGCAGAATGTATGAAATATAATTATGTTTCCATTGGTGTTAAGTCTTATTGATATTTGATACGCTCAAATTACACTTTAATATAGTGTAAGCGATCGATGTCAAATATAGTAACCCAACTAGGTTGGGGTCGAATCCCACAGAGAACAATATATAGGCGATTAGGAAAGTAAGAGAATGATCACTTATCGCGCAATGCCAAACATTTAGATTTTTGGTTGAGAAAATATTTATAACTAAGTGTAAAAATGTAAACTAACCCAGAATGCAAATAAAATGATCAATGGCAACAAGTACGGATGCATCAGGAATTACACTCAAGTAACGATCCAATGTATTTCACGATTTTACAATTATGACCGAGTTTAGGTTAATTAGCCACGGATAACAATTCTTAATTAGCTTCTTCCAAAGACTAACAAGACTTCCTAATTGAATTATTCCTAACCCAATTAATAGATTAAACACACTCGGATGTGGCTACAAGTAGTTCAATCCTATCTCTAGATAGAATCTATAAAATGAGGGTTAAAACCTCAAGTTCTTGTTAATTAATCTTTCCCAACCCCAAATTATCTTTTCCAAAATTAGTTCGGAGTTAATGGGCGATTCCTAGGGTTAGCTAACACCTTTGGAAACATTAAAGTACAAGAATAATTAAAGAAACACTAACTCGCTTCATAAATAACTAATCATTCAATACATAAGCACAACAAGGTATTTAATCCACACTTTAAACACGAATATTTCCATAAACAAGAATTAGTGTTGGAAATAAATATTACACACTTAAATATTCAATACAAAGCAAGGAAATGAAAAAATAAACATAAATGGGTAAGAAATCCTTAACCACAAGCTTGAAATGTTCTAAACCCAAGTGTGTGTGCAAACCCTAGATCCCAAAAATGTTCTCTCTTGTCTTCAAGACTCAAAATATGTTAAAACAATGCCAAAGATTACTGAAAATATCTGCTAGGTCGAGTATATAAGTGATTTGGGGATTAAAAACATGAAATTCCAAAACTCCCCAGCACTTTCCCAGAAAATATTCTATGCAATCGCAACAATGCACCCGCGTTCGCACTAAATCGTTTCTCAGAAGTATGCGATCGCATACAGACAAATGCGTTCGCACAGTGGAATTGACCATCCGCTGACTGGGTTTTCTCTTATGCGTTTGCATGGGCTCATATGCATTCGCATAGGTTCATAGACTGGAACTTATGCGATTGCATTCAGTGATACGTGATCGCACAGTGTAAAAGCTGGGCAGGCCTCTATTTTCCATTTTAGCTCCTTTTTGACTTGTTTTCACACGAATTCTTCACAATCACTTCTAAATCACTTGACACCTGAAATATGCCAATTACCATCAATAAACGCCTTAGTTTCTCAATAAAATTATACAAAAGATTAAGTATTAAGAGGAGATAAGTTGGTAAAATACCAACTTATCAAACCCCCAAACTTAAACTATTGCTTGTCCTCGTGCAATTCAAAAACTAAGAACATCCTACAAGAATATGATCACTTAAGCTCTATCGCATACCAAATATCATTTCAAGCAAAAAAGGGTCAATTTAAGAACAATCTAGTGACTTCGGTTGGTACCAACAATTAATCCAAGCCATATGAATCACCACTTTTCACACATTTTATTTCAATTCAAAAGCTCAAACACCATATTAACCAAAGTAGCAACCAAGTCATGACATTAAAGATTCTCAATTTGCCTCTCTATCACAATTACCTTCCCTCGCTCATTCCCCCCAATTAAAAATGGGATTAAATTCACAACTCGAATCTCATGTGCCCTCACATTATACGAGAGAATCCCAAACTCATAAATTGCAATTCAAAACATAAATGGGATGTCAAATGGAAAGACTCAACTCTCTCTCTCTCACAATGATATTCAAATGCACACAAGTCGTACCATAGGCTTGCCCTTCATGTATTTCTTCACTAATGTAGACATACTTGGTTCAAAATCAATTAGGACTTAAAGGGTTGTAGTTTAGGCTTTTGGTTAAGTTAGGGCACAATTTGGCAAGAGTGACTCAAAACCTCCCTAAGCACTACACTTTTTCAACAATCAACGTCCACTTCCTTCAAGAATTGTTCCACCCTTTCTTCTCTTTTATTGTATCCCCTAGTCTTCCATTTATTCTTTTTTTTTGTTTTAAAAGATTACTAATTATAATTAAACATTGTTTACAGGGAGGAGGTGCCTAGTGGCATCATTACAAAATATTGATAAGGACTGAAACCTATGCTAGTACTGCTAGTTGTTTGATCATTTGTAACATTAGGCAAATTTACATACAAAAAGCCAATGTTACTACTACTACTACTATTGAGATCACTGGATGATGGCCTTTGTATTTCCAAAAAGTTGCATGTTCCTTGCATGGGGATGTTTAGTTGTTTATCCTGATGGATTTGTTGGACGAGAAAAGCCGGAGCATGACTAAAAAAAGTGATGTTGGTCCCTGAGAGTGCCATTCCAAAACATGCTAGTCCATCTGCTACTGCGTTATGTTCCCTGTAAACGTGGGTGACTCTTGGGTTATTCAGCTTCCGGATCAGGAATCTGCAGTCATTTAATAAGGAGGAGTGAGGTTCAGGATGTGTATGTAATAAATGTATTACCTGTAGCGCATCCATCTGTATATGTAATGGCATGAGCTGATGATGTACAGCTATTTGCAGTCCACGAAATAATCCCTTGAGTTCTATATCTATGACTGTAGTGGATGGATAATGGCCTACATAACCCAGTACCCAATCGCCTTTATGGTTTCGAATTACTCCTCCAATGCCTGCTTTTAGGTTTTTTGAATTTAAAGCCCCATCAGTGTTCAAGTAATAAGTGACCTGTGCATGGGGGATTCCTTTAATGACGCTATGCTTATGAGTCAGTGTGTAGGATGCTGGAGTTGTCAAGTAGAAATATTCAGAAGTCAGCGTCATAATTGTGTGTATGGAAGGTTTGGTGATAGTATTTTCAAAATAGTTTTTATTACGTACATTCCAGAGATGGCATAGAGTAAATGGCAGTAAATGGTGCAATGGCATCCCTTTGTGGTAGGAGCATTTTTGGTGACGAAGGAGCAGTTTAAGCCATGAATGGTTGCTTGTGCCATAAAGGGGTAAGTGGTGAATAATGTGTGTCAAGCTAAGGTCCGCCCATATATTTTTTGCATGCACACAATGAAAGAGAATATGAGGAATTGTTTCTTGTTCCAGGTTGCATATTGTGCATATGTTAGAATTGATAATGCCTAGTGAGGAGAGGTAAACTCGTGTGGGTAGCCTATTGTGGCTTATGAGCCATAAGAAGAATTTGATTTTTTGAAGAGTTTTAATTTTCCATATCCAGCCTTGATTGGGGATTGGGTGGTGAGGTTTTGTAATAGCAACGTCGCAGGAACTGACAAAGAACTTTCTCGTTGGTGTTAAACCCCAGATGATATGGTTTGGGGCTGTACCGTACAATGAAATATGGTAATTATTGAGAATATTTTGTATTGAAGTGGGTAGTTGAATGGATATGATAGTAGTTGGGTTGATATTGAATTGCAGCACCTGGGGTACTGTTAATTGGAGTTCATTGTGTTGTAGGGGCCCTTCAGCAGTGCTTCGAATAGTAAGGTTGGGTGCAAGCCAATTGTCTAGCCAGAAATGCACATTGGCACCTGTTGACACTTGCCATTTTAGATCATTTTGACATATATTCCACCCATGCATTATATGTTTCCATATAGTGGAGGTATATTTTTTGGGGGTGTGATTATTTGTAATGTACTTGTTGAGCATTAAAGAGGCCCAAGAGGTTTGGGGATTATGAAAAAGTCGCCATGTTGTACTAGCTAATAGTGCATCATTTTTTGCACGAAGTGTTTGAATCCCTAGTCCTCCTTGATCCTTGGTCTTTGTAATGGTTTGCCAATTTACTAGGTGCGGTCTTCTTTTTTGGGCAGTTGTCCCCCATAAAATATTTTTTTGATAGGACTCTAGTCGCTTGATTATATAAGAAGGAAGAGACAGTAGTTGCATTACGTGATTTGGAAGAGTGTTCAATGTGGCTTTTATGAGTGTAGCCCGACCTGCTAGCGTTAGGTGGTTGGTTTTCCATCCTGCTAATTTTGTTTTAAAATTATCAATTAGGAATTGATAATCGCGCTTGGTAGGTTTACCTAAGAATAGAGGAAAACCTAAATATTTGCCAAAAGCTTTGCCTTCCTTCATCTGAAAAGTGAACAAAATGTACGCTTTGTTATGGGTGTGACAATATTTTGGGTAGAAGATTCTGGATTTCCCAAAGTTTATTTTTTGACCGGATTGGGTTGTGAAATTATTTAGCAGGTCAATAATTGTATTGACACTAGTTGTATGGTTTTTGAAGCCATATAATATCGTCAGCAAAGAAGAGATGTGAAATTTGTGGTCCCTTTGCATTGAATGATAAAGGTTACCAAAGATTATAATCAACTGCGTTATTGATTTGTCGGGATAGCATTTCCATACAGATAATAAAAATATAAGGAGATAAGGGATCACCTTGCCTGACGCCAGTAGTTGGTGTGAAGAAACGTGTTGGTGACCCATTAAAGAAGATTGAAGTAGTGGTGGTGGTTATGCATGACATGATGAGCTTTATTAGTTGAGGAGTGAAATTGAAATAAACCAGGGATCGCTTGATAAAGCTCCATTCGAGTTTGTCAAAAGCTTTTTTGAGATCAAGTTTAAGAAGCATGCTGGAGTATTTTGTGTTTGAAGTTTTAAAAGAATGTAGAAGTTCTTGGACTGATACTATCTTTTTTTTCTTTTTTTAACTATTTCAATTCATTTTTTTATAACACTTTTCACTTTTTGAGAAGCCTCCATACCACAACTTTTCCAAGCTCCACCCCCAAACTTAGGCTTTTAGCCTATATTCATACTTTAAATTACTTAGGGAGGTATGGTTCCATAAGAACATCAATAAGATGATAGCTTGTAACATGATTGTCAAAGAAGAAGTTAAAAGGCTCAAAAGGGTTGACTAGGAAAAATATTCATGGGTAGGAAATTTAGGCACAATAATGGTCCAAGGAAGGTCTAATATCATTTTTCAAACCAAGTTAATCTAGGATTTCGCCTTGTAGCACATTCCGGGCAAGTTCTAGACTACAAATGATGCAAAAGAACTTCACAATTAAAGCTCACCACACATGGCACATGAAAACTCGAGGGGAATACAAATCCAAAATCCAATTGAAACCATTGAATCTCAAGGAAGTCACATGTAGCCTAAGAAGCGATTTAGTTAATCAAAGAGCCAAAATTAGAATCTAAAAGTCACAACAAGGAACATTACTTTAATCATTCATTTTTATTTTTTTATATTTTAAAGATCAAAAATTTCATATACCAAAGTTTAAATTATATTGGTACCAAACAAGTCACGCGTTGGCTTATCGGCTACACCCCAAAAAACAATTTATTCACAACTAGCTACTAAACTAAAAAAAAATATTTACCTTCTAAAAAAAACTAAACAAGACTAATCCCTTAAGAAAGTTGTCATGCCATCCATCATAGGTAAAAGTCACCCGGTTCAACACAAATAATTTCCTTGGAAAAGAACTGTGGTAGAAAGAAAAACCAAGGAGTTTCATTAATACTACTATAATGAAACCAAAACAAAAATCAAAACAAACATAATAACAAGAAAAATGCTAAATAGTATATGAAAAATAAAAACCAAAATAAAAACAACTAAGAACCAAAATAAAAGCAACAACAACAACAACAAAAAACCCAGCTTGATCCCAACATGTGGGATCTGGGGAGGGTAGTCTGTACGCATACCTTACCCCTACCTAATGCAGGTAGAGAGGCTGTTTCCAATGGACCCACAGCTCAGGAAGGGTAAGAAGAAGAAGAAAAAGATAAAAAAACATTTCTATTATTGTCAGCACGAAATACAGTAATAGCAGCACGGGATACAATACCTGAGGTGAACAGAACTACATACCATAATAAAATCAAAGAGTATGTTGGGAAATGCATGTTACTAAGCCTACAATTGAGCGCTATAAACTACCTACTAACCCTCTACCTTAATCCTCGACCTCCACACCCTCCTATCAAGTGTCATGTCCTCAGTGAGATGAAGCAGTGCTATGTCCTGCCTAATCACTTCTCCCCAGTACTTGTTAGGCCTACCTCGACCCCTTCTAAAACTCTCCATGGCCAACCTCTCACACCTCCTGACAGGGGCATCAATGCTTCTTCTCCTAACATGTCTGAACCATCTCAGCTGCGACTCCTGCATCTTGTCCTCCACTGAGGCTACTCCCACTCTGTCCCAGATAGCTTCATTCTTAATTCTATCTCGCCTGGTCCACCCACACATCCATCTCTGCTACTCTCATCTTCTACACGTGGGAGTTCTTGACTGGCCAACACTCAGCCCCATAAAACATAGCGGGTCGAACTACCACTCGATAAAACTTACCCTTAAGTCCTAACGACACCTTCTTATCACATATAACACCAGAAGCGAGCCTCCACTTCATCCACTCCGCTCTAATGCGATATGTGACATCTTCGTCAATCTGCCCGTTACCCTGGATAATAGACCCGAGATACATAAAACTCTCTCTCTTGGGGATAACTTGAGCATCAAGATTAACAGCTACGTCTGCATCATGGGTCTCACTGAATTTGCACTCCAAGTATTCTGTCTTGGTTCTACTCAGTTTGAAACCTTTAGATTCCAAGGTCTGTCTCCAAACCTCCAACCTCGCATTAACTCTACTACACGTCTCGTCAATCAACACTATATCATCGGCAAATAACATGCACCAAGGCACCTCCCCTCGGATGTGACGTGAGAGTACATCGCCAAGGCAAAAAGAAATGGGCTAGGAGCCGATCCCAGGTGCAACCCCATCACCACAGGGAAAAGATCCGAGTCACCACCTACAGTCCTTACCCGAGTCTTAGCATCATCATACATATCCTTAATCACCCTAATGTACTCTACCAGAACTCCGCTAACTTCCCAACACCTCCACAGTACCTCCCTCGGAACTTTATCGTATGCCTTCTCAAGATCAATAAACACCATATGCAAATCCTTCTTCCTTTCCCTGTATTGCTCCACTAATCTCCTTATCAGATGAATCGCTTCCATAGTCGAATGCCCCAGCATGAATCCAAACTGATTCTCGGAAATATACACGCACTTCCTCACCCTGGACTCCACCACTCTCTCCCAAACCTTCATAGTGTGACTCAATAACTTGATACCTCTATAATTGTTGCAATTTTGGATATCACCCTTGTTCTTGTAAATTGGAACAATCGTACTCCACCTCCATTCTTCGGGCATCTTCTTTGCCTTAAAAATAATATTAAACAACCTAGTGAGCCACTTCAAACCTGCTCGTCCCGCGCTCTTCCAGAATTCCACCGGGATTTTGTCTGGCCCCAGTGCTCTGCCCCTGCACATCCTTCGCATCACTACTTCCACCTCCTCTACCGTAATCCGCCAACAGTTCCCAAAATCCCGCTGACTCTCGGAGTGCTCCAACTCACCCAGCACAATGCATCTATCCCCCTCCTCATTCAATAGTTTATGGAAGTATGTCTACTATCTTCTCATAATGAGTGCCTTGTCCATCAACACTATACCATCCTCGTCCTTGATGCACTTAACTTGGTCTAAGTCACGGGATTTCCTCTGCCTCATCTTGGCCAACCAATACAACCTCTTGTCCCCACCTTTGCCCTCACGATCCTCGTACAAACGAGCAAATGATGCATTCTTAGCCGTCGTAACTACTAACTTTGCCTCTTTCTTTTCCTTTATGTAACACTCCCGATACGTCCTTTTTTCTTCCTCGTTTGTACACTCTACTAGCTTCAAATAAGCAGCTTTCTTAGCTTCCACTTTACCTTGAACCTTTCCATTCCACCACCAGTCCCCCTTATGAACCCATGGAGAACCCTTCGTGACCCCTAAGACCTCTCTAGCATCTACCCTAATGCAATCTGCAGTCATGGACCACATACTAAACGCGTCCTCCATACTCATCCAGGCCCTCATAGCCACCAACTTCTCTCCTAACTCTTGAGGTTTGTCCTTGTTCAAGTTACCCCACTTGATCTTAGGTTGCCTGCACCTCGCCCTCTTCCTCCTACTCCTCTTGATCTCCAGGTCCATAACTAGGAGCCTATGCAGAGTCGTGAGGTTCTCACTCGGGATGACCTTGCAGTCAGTGCACAGACCTTTATCGCATTTCTTGCAGAGAAGGTAATCAATCTATGTCTTGCCTATTGAATTTCGGAAAGTGGCCAGGTGTTCTTCCCTCTTCGGGAAACTCGAGTTAGCTATAACCAAATCAAAAGCTCTAGCAAACTCCAACAGAGAATTACCTCCCTCATTCCTATCCCCAAAACCGTACCCACCATAAACATCATCATAACCCCTAGAACTAGCCTCAATATGACCATTGAAATCTCCCCCAATGAAAAACTTCTTTGTGTGCGGGATACTACGTACCATCTCGTCCAGATCATCCCAAAATTGCTTCTTGACCTCCTGGTTCAAAATTAGAAATATTAACAAATCCACACAAGTTCACAAAAGAAACAAATATCATGCTCCACGTGATGCTCTACAACATAGATCAAATATGAGCCACCCCCAACCTAAAGTGTTTCATTGTCCCCAATGCAACTAATCAAAACAAGGTAAAATGAAGGAGGAGCTCCTTGAAACTGCATCACTCGGAGCTGGAGGTGGTGGGAAATCTGAGCTCCAAATCCTCATCATCATCATCCTCAGAATCCTTTGAGCCATAGAGTGAACTCAGCTTGTGCATCATCCTCGACAGAAACTTGCTTTTCTTCTTTTCATGCTCCTTGAATTTCATCTGTCGCCTTTCAAGTTTTCCTTGTCTCCGCCTCATGTCCTCTAATCTGTTCTTGATTGCTTTTTTCTCCAGCACTACATCATCCAAGGTCGATGGCTTCTTACCAGACACAGTCTAAGTGCCCTCGCCAGATGGACAGAGGGAAGACCCTCAACAAGTTGTCGAATATGAGAATCTACACCATAGATCTGATGGGAAATGTGGCGCATAGTGGGTCCATAAGGAAGTGGAACCATAGGGTTATGTGATCCTGTTGTAGCGGTGGAGGCACCACTGGATCCCTCGGCAGACTCATCAAACTGCCCAAATGAAGGAGATAGCACATCAATCCTTCTCTTCTTCTTCTTCTTCCCGCCATTTGGCCCTTTTCGAAGCAATGGATAGATTGCTACAACAGGGTCCTTCTCAACATCAGTCGGGCTCGGTAGCACCTCAGCATCATAACACAGTTGAGTGATCAATGAGGGAAAAAATAGGCTTCTAGACCTTCCATTGCATGCTTCCTCAATTTCACTCACAATGTGCTATCCCACGTTCACTAGCAAGCCATCCATAATGCCAGCAATCATCAATGCCTTCACAGGCATCACTTCAGCCTCATGTCTAGCTGGCACAATCCAGACATAGATAATGGATAGCCAATTCTTGGCTTCCACAGTGAACTCATGAGAATCAACCCCTTTATGTATTCTTTCCAAAGTTGGTTGCGCCCCATCATGAAGTTTCTCCACCAGCCATTGTGTTCCTTTCTCTCTTCCTCTGGCTCTGTATATCTTATTGTCAGCATTGGGAAGCCCGTAGTGTGCATTTATTACCTCGGGCCAAAGTCGAACCGCTTGACCCTGACAAAAGTGAATACTTCCCCCTCGAAATTTGTCTTCACGGCGCTGGCATAAAACTCACGAACTATTGTGTAGTTCGCTCTGATTGGTTCAGGAGCAAAGCATATCAAACCACTATCAGTCAGTCTCCGGAAAAACTCCGGCATCTTAGCATCAAGGTTGTCTAAATGGATTCCTCTTTCTTTGATAATGCTCTTGGACATGAGTTTATCAGAATTCCTTTCACACTCAGCCGTCGTGAATCTGGTCACATAAAAATACTCTTCTTCCATAGCTGGGGGAGCATATTCTTGCACATTTTGCACCTTTTCAAAATTTTCCGAGGCCATTTTATACACAAAGTACCTACAAATGGAGACCAAATGTTAAACGCATGAACGGGTACTTTATACACTGTATTATGATGTATCTAGGCCAAAGAAAAGAGCCGCGATCGTGCTCATACCACTACGATCGCGGAGTGTGTGATGTGGTTGCATAAGGCAATTTTTCACCTTGCAATTTTAAAATAGTGCGGTCGCGTTCAGGGCATTGCGATCACGTAGCTTCCTTTTTCGCCCAGTTATTTTTTTTCTCTTGGGAATTTCCCCAAACACATTAGGGGAAATAGTGTTGCACACACGTTTTAAGGAATTTAAGCACAGATTTAGCCCCCAAATCTGTTCAAGAAGCACAAGAAATTCACTCAACCAACCTCACCCAGCAAGCATGCACACAATCAACTAAATATTCAAACCACAACTCTAAATTAACAATCATAAACAGTGGAGATGAAGAAGAAAGAAAAGTGGGTGTTTATTTACACTAATATCACACAAAAATTGTTTTTGTTAAAGAAAGAATCAAGTGATAAAGTACATACCTGAGAGATTGAACTTGATTAGGGGCGTGAAATTGAAGAGAGAAAACCGTTTGGATGATTTTTGAGAACCAAGGGTAAGAATTTTCGTTTTGGGCAGAAGAGTGGGTGAATGGGTCGTGTTTCCAGTGTTAAAAGATATTTACTTACCTGGGAAACAGTGCGATCGCGTTTTGTCGGTTGCGATCGCACAGTACAAAAAGTCACACAATTTGTTTTGATGGCTTGGCAATTATGCGATCGCATTTTTAGCTTAGGCCTACAACTTTGCGATCACATTTTTATTGAGGCGACCGCATAGTGGAGCAGTGTTCTGCTCTGCAATTCTTTTTTCACCATCACTGTTTTTTGGCTACCCGGTCACCCCGACCTGCTCAAATCAACTCCAAAAATTCTGAAACTTGGCAGATTGGTTAGAAACAATATAATAAGCTATTATAAAATAGAAAATTTCAAAAATAAACAAAAATTTTGAAAACGATGGGTTGCCTCCCACCAAGCGCCACATTTAACGTCGTGGCACGACGCACGTCAACTTTACCACTTTTCTCGCCATTTGGACGATATGAACTAGGCATCTAGCTTGGGATCAAGCTTGTGACCACGGCCGATGGGGGGTGGTAAGTAGATGATCAAGCGAAGCCTTAAATTCATCATTTTGCACTTCTTGTCTTTCATGTGAGGAATGTCATTTTGCCTTGTTGTTCTTTCAAATTGTAGGATGTATGATATGAGTTTTCCTCCTAGCAATCCTTCATTGATTCGTGTAGTTCAACTTCCATATCACTACGCAATTCCAATGTTGAAAATGCTTGGAATGTTGACTTCAAACCTCCAACTTGTAATTTTTTTCGGATTTTGACATCCTCTTTTTCCCCACGAACTAGAGTCAATTTCAACCAAATTTTCATTTAGACCGGTTGACTCTAATTCCACATTTTTCTTGGCATCACTAATATTCATGGAGCCAGTTGGCGGATGTTCAAGTCTTGACTCCTCAAGGTAAAGCTCACTTTCTTCCTCGGAATTGGACTCTTTTTGGCGGGCTTCCTTCTACACTTTCGAATTGAGAGGCATAACAAGCCTCCATCAATGCTTTCATTTGATCCTCCAAAGTGCAGATGTGCTCATCATTTTGAGTCACTTCATGTTTCAAGTCCTCGATTGCATAGTTATGCTTTTCCTCATTTTCAAGAATGGCATCCAACATGAGCATCATCCTCTCATTTTGAGCATTTGAGAGTTCTTCTTGGTTTTGCTCAAGTTCCAAAGAAGGATATTAAACTTCAACCTCCAAGAAAGGTTCTTGGCTATCACTCACCTCTAATGCCTTTTGAACCCTTAAGGCTTCAATCATTTCATCTATTTGTGAGTGCAACCTTTCAAGTGCGAATTCATTTTGGAGATTATTCTCCAAAAGCTCCTCCAAGGCATTTTGCTCTTTGTTTCCTTCTTCAAGTAGGCACTCCAACATAAGCTTGAACTCTCCACTTCGGCCATGCTCACTTTCTTCCACTTCCTCATCCCTAAAATTTTCATCACAAAAAGTAGAATCATCACAGCGAGGGATCGGGGAAGGGACGGACAAATAATCACAATCATACAAATGACCATTTTGGCAACCACACCTATCACAAATACTCCACTCATGGGTTTGAGATTGTGCGCACAATCCATCCCCGGGAGAATTCCACGAGTGTGGTCTTCCACAATAAAGAGAAGGGTCATTAAATTATGAACAATTACCATCCAACCAATCTTCATTATATGATGCCATTTGTTTTATGTTAAAAATTAAGAAACTAAGCAAGAAAATAACAAGAAAAAAATAATTACACAAATATTCACAAGTTTGGACCAAATCACTTATGCTTATTTCTCAAACAACCTAAATTACGCCAAATAGTTCCCCGGCAACGGCGCCAAAATTTGATACGCTCAAATTACACCTTAAAAAAGTGTAAGCGATCGATGTCAAATATAGTAACCCAACTAGGTTGGGGTCGAATCCCACAGAGAACAATGTATAAGCGATTAGGAATGTAAGATAATTATCACTTATCGCGCAATGCCAAACACTTAGATTTTGGGTTGAGAAAATATCTATAACTAAATGTAAAAATATAAACTAACCTAGAAAGAAAGTAAAATGATCACTGGCTATAAGTAGGGATGCATCGGGAATTACACTCAAGTAACGATCCAATGTATTCCACGATTTTACAATTATGAGCGAGTTTAGGTTAATTAGCCACTGATAACAATTCTTAATTAGCTTCTTCCAAAGACTAACGAGACTTCCTAATTGAATTATTCCTAACCTAACTAAGAGATTAAGCACACCCGGATATGGCTACAAGTAGTTCAATCCTATCCCTAGGTAGAATCTATAAAATGAGGGTTAAAACCTCAAGTTATTGTTATTTAATCTTTCCCAACCCCAAATTATCTTTTCCAAAATTAATTCGGAGTTAACGAGCGATTCCTAGGGTTAGCTAATCCCTTTGGAAACATTAAAGAACAAGAATAATTAAAGAAACACTAACTCACTTCATAAATAACTAAAAATCATTCAATACATAAGCACAATAAGGTATTTAATCCACACTTTAAACATGAATATTTCCATAAACAAGAATTAGTGTTGGAAATAAATACTACACACTTAAATATTCAATATAAAGCAAGGAAATGAAGACATAAACATAAATGGGTAAGAAATCCTTAACCACAAGCTTGTAATCTTCAAAACCCATGTGTGTGTGCAAACCCTAGCTCCCAAAAATGTTCTCTCTTGTCTTCAAGACTCAAAATATGTTAAAACAATGCCACAGATTACTGAAAATATCTGCTAGGTCGAGTATATAAATGGTTTGGGGATAAAAAATGTGAAATTCCAAAACTGCCCAGCAGCTGCCCAGAAAATATTCTATGTGATCGCAACAGTGCACCCGCGTTCGCACTAAATCGTTTCTCAGAAGTATGCGATCGCATATAGGCAATTGCGTTTGCACAGTGGAGTTGACCATCCGCTGACTAGGTTTTCTCTTATGCATTTGCATGGGCTCATATGCGTTCACATAGGTTCATCGACTGGAACTTATGCGATCGCATTCAATGATACGCGATCACAAAGTGTAAAAACTGGGCATGCCTCTATTTTCCATTTTAGCTTCTTTTTGACTTGTTTTTACACGAATTCTTCACAATCACTTCTAAATCACTTGACACCTGAAATATGCCAATAATCATCAATAAACGCCTTAGTTTCTCAATAAATTATACAAAAGATTAAGTATTAAGAGGAGATAAGTTGGTAAAATACCAACTTATCAATATTTAGCATTAATACTTCAGTACAACAATTTAACATACACCCAAGAAAAAAAACAACTGTCATTACCCATTATCGTCGTTGTCTGACACTATTTCATTGCCATTGTCTTCATCTTCATCGTCAACACGTATACGCACCCTTCGGGACCGAGGGCATCGTAATCTAGGCCCTAATTGATGCACATTTCTCTTTTTGCATCGCTATCATCAATAAGACCACTTGCTTGATTTCTCCAACAATATGGGACTCCAACGTCCGACGTCTATGGTAGAAACTTAGGTCACTTGAAAACTGTTGGGAAAACAGGATATTCATCGTCTCTAGGTGATTTATCTTTTTCTAATAAATCCCAGTACTGATCCTCCGTTGCTCTCAGGAAGTTAAGATCATCCATTGCATGATGAACAACTAGTGCATTATCCATCTCTAGAATCTCCTTCATCAAATGTCGAATCACTTCTGGTTTATCTTTGTGTATGTTTGTTTGAAAGGTTGCAGAAAATGCGTGTGGCACAACAAGCCCATGCCAGCGACATAGTACTTCGTAATCACACTGTTTTGAATAAAGGGGAACTCATTGTAATTTTTTGCCCCAAATTTGAATACCTTCAGGCTTTGTAGAATACGCTTTGCCCTCAATAATGTGCCCTGCAACTTTGAGATCAGTGTGTATATTGATATGCTTATTTTCCAACATACGCAGAACAACATACCGCTTGTCATCAACCAAGTCAGTGTAAAAACCTAGCATATTGTTTTCAAGGTACGGATCGATAGTGTTAAGACGTGTTCCGTGGGGATTTGTTGAACTACCTTCAACCTTTTGCCTCTTTTTGAACCACTTGTTAAATGTTAGTGGCCTTTTTTAAATGGATGTTGTAATGTTTATTCAAAAGGTCTTTGAAATACAGATGACTTGGTTCAGTTTAAGCAACTGTCTTATACCTGAAAAAATCATTATCACGCGAAGCATAGCGCAGTGAAATACCAGGTTATGTGTATTGTATTGGCAACCTGAAAAAGCTGTTGTTGTACAAAAGTTGTCTTCTGGAAAAGCTGTATTGTAACCTAAGAATGATTATCACGTGAAATATGGCGCGGTCAAATACCACGTTATGTGTATTGTCTTGTCGACCTGAAAAAGTTGTTGTTATGCAAAAGCTATCTTCTGGAAATGTTGTATTATACCCTAAAGAATCATTATCACGCGAAACATAGCATGGTAAAATACCACGTTATGTATATTGTCTTGTCAACCTTAAAAAGTTGTTGTTCTGCAAAAGCTTTCTTCTGGGAATACTATATTGTACTCTAAAAAATAATTATCACGCGAAACAAAGCGCGGTGAAATACAACGTTATGTGTTTTATCTTGTATATAAATAACTAGCGCATTTTAGTTATTATTTGCGCTTAATAAAGCAAATAGAAAAACTTTTCAGAAATTTTTCATTTTTCTTGCATTAAGAGTTGTCTGGACGCGATGACGTACCAAGGTATTATTTTGGCAAACGTGCGATTTTGAAGCCATGTTGGTCAAATAGTAATGTTGGGCACAGACGCTGGATATGTCAACTTCTAAGTTATTGTTTTGGAAAAAATGTTTGTTAATATTTTTTATATAAAATGTTAACTAATAGTGTTGTGTTATAATCACCATTGGTAGGACAGAAATCAATGTAGATTTGCAAAATTGTACGATGAACCCATTATGCAGGACTACTACAAATCATGTTTGCACTATGTTTGGAATATTACCGGCCATATACTCATGCTCACCATCCGTCCGGTCAGCTAGAAGGGGGGCGGAATCAGGTCATGTCGTTGGTCCCAAATATCGATCTGCCCCTCTAGCCATGCCACATGTCTGGTCAACCCTGGAATGATCATCCCGCTGGTAATGTGTCCTATGCCAAGCGGGCGGTGGAGGTACAAGCTGCAGTCGACCAAACTGGCGAAGGACTTGCTTGGTAGCATGATGCTCGACAATATCGAGACACATAAACGGGACGAAAGAGCTCCACATAATTCGGCGGGTCGAGCAATAATCGGGCCAACCAGCTATTAGCTCGTCGATGTATGGCCTCCAAATGAACTATTAAGTAAAAACAAGAACCATGAGTATACACAACACATATAAAGACAAGCCAAGTAAACTTAAGTATACATTTACCTCTGTGCCCTCTAGCAAATCCAACAAATCCCTGCAATAGGGGAGATTATGTTGAGCCTCGTACTCGTACTCGCATTCGTATCCCCTCCTATCAACCCACCTCCTAACTAAAGGGAGAAACGATGGAGGTGGTGCATCCGGACGAAAGGTGGTAGAGGTGGCTGCAACTGTAGGAACCGTTCCTAGACCCAAACCTAATATACAATGTGGACGTAAAATTTAAGGTATATTTTTACTATGTATGTTATAATCATGAAAATAATTGACTATGTATTCACCTGAAGCAGCAGCAAAAATCCGGCAACGTCTCGATGGGTGCACATGCTCGGCCGGCACATCTGTCGATACACTTAACTAAGAACATAAACACCCAGCTATAATCATGTCAATAATCTAGCCACTCAAGATGATGAAGAAATCTCAAGCTGACTAGGTTTCCCGAAGTGTTCGGGAACAATATCCCTACAAACATAAGCAGCAACAACAATCTCGTGTACCGGTTAATATGAAGATCTGGTTTATCATCCGTAATGTCCGCATGGATCGCCTCCAGATGCATCTGGACGTGCGTCAACTATAGACGAATAGCCCCTACCAATGCAGCCTCATCCGCTGTTGGCTGGAAATCGATGAGTCGCTGCAACATATCCAGGTACCGCAATCCCGTAAATCTCTGATGGCATGCGGTAAAGCAACAAGATGTCCATCAACCGGTAGCCCATACAGAACCTCCACGTCCTGAAGCGTTATAGTTGCCTGGCCAATGGGTAAATGGAATGTGTACGTCTCCGGTCGCCACCACTCTACCAAAGCCGTGATCAACGACCAATCCAGTTGCAGCCGGCCGATCTCAATAATCCTATAGAAATCCGTAACCTGAAGGCGTCTGACTATACAGGGATGGAAATGGTGGGCCCTAAGAAAGTCCCACATATCGTCTACTCTTCTAGCACGGAACGTTTGGGCCAATAACTGCCCCTCATATATGTACGAGACCTATGCTCGTCCTGTAGCAACAGTAGCTCTAGCAAGGCAGGTCAAGGATGCACAAACGGAACCTCCATGACGGCTACTGTAAATTGAACAATATTAATTGAAGTAATTTTCTTTTTCATTGCTTAACATCTTTAAATATATTGCAATACCTTTAATATTAAAATTTATTCTGTATTTTTACTATATTGTTAATTAGGTTGATACATTTTCAATATTATAATTTTATTTTTTTATATGTTACTTTAATATTGTATATGTTAGCTTACTATTTAATATGTTTGTTTATTATTTAATATGTTTGTTTCTTATTTTATATGTTAGTTTATTATTTTATATGTTAGTTCTATTGTTTTATATGTTTGTTTGTTACTCACCTATTTTTTACTATAATAAAATTAAATAATTTATTTTCATAGCTATACAAGATTTATTTATTAAATATTCATATGACAATACTTAGTTTGAGTCCAAATGAATCACATTTTGGTTCCGAACTCGATATTTGAGGCCTAGTAGCACCATATCCAATGTTCTTATGTTCATGATGAGAAAATTTTCCCGATTTATCACTCAACATGTCTGTTAATTTTATATGTTAGTTTTATTATTTTATGTGTTGGTTTGTTACTCACTTATTTTTTACAATAATAAAATTAAATAATTAATTTTTTTAACTATACAAGATTTAACAATTAAATATTCATATAACAATACTTAGTTTGAAAAATATTGTTGTTTTCTCATGTTATTTTTGTAATGACACGAACGGTCATTTTGAGCTCTAGCGCGTCGTTTGGCGGTTTGAAGCCATGAGCAGCTTCATTTCAGGTATTATGACATGAAGGAAATGAAGGCGTGGTCGGAACTGAATTTCGGGAAGTTCAGAGTCAATTTGGAAAGAAAATTATCATTTCAGAAGCCTTAAGTTGGAAGAATTGACTAAGATTGGATTTTGAGTAAACGACCTCCGAATCAGGATTTGTAGGTTCCATCAGGTTCGTATGATGATTTCGGACTTGGGCGTATGTCCGGATCGGGTTTTGGATAACCCAGGAGTGTTTCGGCGTATATTCGGGTTCAGAACATTCGGGTTGAGGCAACTCTTTCCTTTTGGGAAAGGGGTTTCCATTTTTTGAGAGTCGCCACCTTACGATTTTAAAGGTGCGTTAGGGCACCTAAGGGGATTCATTTACAACTATGTTGGTTAACCAGAGATAGGGTAAGGTGTCACGACCCAAATCTCGATTCAGGTCGCAATGGCGCCCAACGGCGAGGTTAGGCCAACCAATATAGAAACACTAAGTGTTACCATTCCCCGTTACGCAAATTTCATCTTTTAACCAATTTTAAACAGATATAAACATGATAATGGCAGTGATGTGATATAAAACTACAAGTGCGGAAAATCAACAAATAGGCATGTCACATAACATATGTACAGCCAACAACCCAAAATATACACCACGTTTGTGCCAGGAACTAGTGTCACGAGTGTCACGGGCAACTACTGAATATACAATGACTACAATATATACAGAGTCTCCGTCTGAATGAAATGGATAGAGAAATATAACAAAAGAACTCCAGGGTGCTGCTAGGAAGTCGCCGGGAAAGCGGCTCACCGTGAAGTATGACCACGCTATCAATATCTAGCACTGGCCTGATAGTCAGACGTACCAGCTTCCGGACCTGTACAGTCAAGTACAGAAAGAAAAGAAAGTGCAGTATGAGTACATATTAAATAAATATGTACCCAGTGAGTATCCCGCCTAAACTCGAAGAAGTAGTGACGAGAGGTCGACTCGATACTCACTAAGGTCCAGTAGTGATAACATATGATAGAATATGATGAAATACAGTAGGCATGTCATGGAAATAAGCAACAAGTATATATATCAAAAGCAGGAAAAAAATTCCAAACAATTTCTAAAATAAACAATAAAGCACTTTCAAGGTAAGACCACTGAACGAAACAATAATCACAAATTCTTAGATCCGCCATGGCATACGGCCCGCTCCCATAAGGTACCTTCTACACTCGCCGTGACGCACGGCCCGATCCCATATTCATTTCAATTTCTTTTCAACACTGCCGTGGCGTACGTCCCGATCCCATATATTTCATAATTTCTCAACACCGCCGTGGCGTACGGCCCGATCCTATATATATTCAATTACTTTCAACATTGCCGTGGCGTACGGCCTGCTCCGATGTATTTCACAATTTCTTTTCAACTATGCCGTGGCGTACGGCCCGATCCCATATATTTTCAATTACTTTCTACACTGTCGTGGCGTACGGCCCGCTCCCATGTATTTCACAATTTATTTTCAACTCTGTCGTGGCGTACGGCCCGATCCCATACATTTTCCAATTTCTACTTACCATAAGGCCTCAGAAGAATAACACGATGCTAAAACATAGTTTCATGGCACATATGGCGTCACAATAAAGCATATGAAGCATTTCAAGGAAAACATATAAGGCATTACGAGACAAAAACATATTTAAGGCATTACAAGAAAAGCGTACAAGGCATTACGTGAAAGCATGTAAGGCATTACAAGAAACATACAAGGCATGGTGTGGGCCTCACTACCCGGACTTAACAATAATAGCCGCTACGTACGAAGTCTCGTCAATTGGCGCATACGTAGCCCCCAAACAATTTACACATAGCATATACATCACCTATGGGGACAATTCCCTCTTACAAGGTTAGAAAGGAGACTCACCTCGTGTCGAATCTACCCCTCGGACCACAATTGCGCCCGAAACTCCGAACTCTACACCCGAGGACTCGCAACTAGCCAAAAGGTATACAATAACATCAATGCATGCACAATGCGGGAAATTACCCTAGTTATTTACTAAAATCGCTATTCTTGAAGAATTTCCAAATTCCAACCCCGGTCCCGCATGATCAAATTCCGAAAATTCTCGAAGGGATCACTCACCCATAGCCTAAGGATCATTAAGGTGTGATTTCTACTTGAATTCATGGCCTAAAATGGAAAATCACAAAATCCTCAAGAACCCTAAAATTACTACCTAATTCTATGGTTTTTAGATAATTTAATAGTGAATTTAACTTAGAATTAATGTTTGAAACTAGTAAAACTATGGAATTTACTTACCTCAATAACAGTGGTGGAAGGTCCCTTGAAGAGCTCTCTAAAAACTTGAGGAGGAAGATGAAAATGGAGGAAAAATGCTAAGTTCCGTATTTTATAAAATTGCCCAGGGATTTCTTAACTGCGATCGCGACAAGGGGCATGCAATCGCGAAGGCCAACTGGCCAGACCTCTGCGATCCCGGCAGAGGTCCTGCGATCGCGAAGGCCAAAATCACCCGGCCCAGACGCGACTCTATGGTGATCGCGATAAAAGGTTACGATCACGAAGGTGTGGAACCCAGACCTCTGCGATCGCAAAGAGGAAGCTGCGATCGCAGAGAACAATCAACAGCCCAGCAAAATCCTTCTCCGCGATCACAGCCCACCTTCTGCAATCACAGAGAAGGAAACCAGATAGCAAAAATTCTGGTTTTTCCAACTTAGCTCCCGGGGTCTGAAACACACCCGAGCCCCTCGGGACCCCGTCCAAAAGCACCGGCAAGTCTGTATTCATGATACGGACTCGCTCGAACTTCCAGAACCTGAATAACAACAACGAAACTCAGAATTCAGCCCCAAAACCAAATTGAATCAAAACTTAAGAACTTGAAATTCTAGAATTCACTTCAATGCGCCGAACCGGCCTAAACTACTCTGAATGATTTCAAATTTTGCAGACAAGTTATAAATGACATGACGGAACTATTCCCGGTCTCGGAATTTCATTCGGACCTCGGGAACATAAAAACACCTTTCAAGCCAAATTTCAAATTCTTTAAAAAACTCAAAACTTCATTAACTCCAATTTTCCACGTTTTGATCCGAAACCAATAAAATCAAGTCCGTTTCTTACCAAATTTCGCAGATAACTTATATAACACATATTGAACCTGTTCCGAGTGTCGAAATCATAATACGGGCCCAGCAGCACAGGTTTCACATCAAGGTTCATTTTCATAAGCCTTTAATATTTTTATAAAACAATTTTCTTTGAAAATTCATTTCTCGGACTTGGGTCCTCGGAATTCGATTCCGGGCATACGCCCAAGTCCCATATTTTCCTACGGACCTTCCGGGACCGTCGAATCACGGACCCGGGTCCGTTTACCAAAAATATTGACCAAAGTCAACTTTATTCAATTAATTTATCAAAAATTTAACTCTCAATCAAGTCTTCACATAAAGGCTTACCGGCTACGCGCTCGGGATGTGCACGCACATCGAGGTGAGATTAATGGAGGCTTTCGGGGCCTCGGAACACAGTCAAAATTAGATGCACATAAGATGACCCCTTTTTGGGTCATCACATAAGGGCTTGAAATTATCCCAAGGGGAAGGTGTTAGGCATCCCTCAGGATCCACAAGTGTGGTTCCCGACCAAATAGCTTTTGTGAATTTTGTACAATTTAGCAAACAAAACAAATAAAGGCTCAAATAAGAGGGGGTTAAAGTCCTTAAGCATGCAAGGTGTTTGAAAAGAGTTATATAATAGCTAAGTTTTGAAAAGAGTTTCAATATAAGCATTTAAGGTAAAGGATATCCTAGGTTTGTGAAAATATGGATCACATCAATGCAATACCCGGTATGACACTCCTCAAAGAGGGGCTACACGTGGTATTAGCGCATCGGTCATCATGTCCATATTCTACCCTTTCCCACCCCGTGGAGGTAATTAAAGCATGTAATGGTCACGAACTCTATTGCGTGTTGTTACCCGTCCCATTCCTATTCGCCCTGGAGGAGATTAGGACTACTATTCTAAAAGGGAGGTTTCTAGACAGACCCTCAGGTTTTAAAGGTAAAAAAAAATGCTAGGGCGACATACAATAAATAAGTAGGACTTGAAAATAAGGGGAGAGCATGGAAAACAATTAAAGGCTCACATATTGTCACGACCCGAAATCTCACATTCAGGCCGTGATGGCATCTAACGTTGAACTCGCTAGACAAGCCAATGTTTTAAATGAATTAACATATTAACAATTAAAAACAATAAACGCTAACTAGAAAATCATGATAAGAATATAGAGGTTTAATAGATTCTAAGACTAAAATAGCCAATCTCGTAGAAAATCCCATTAAGTACAAAACCCAGAAATGGAGTCACAATCTCACGAACCAGACTAAGATTTGGCTAAAAACAACTGTTTGAAATAAAGTGGTACATTTGTCTGGAAATACACAAAATGACAGAAATAAAGGATAGAAGGTGACGTCAAGGCCCACGAACGTCTGCGGGTCTACCTCGATGTCGCTTGCGTGGACTGAAGGATACTCCCTCTAACGGTGTCCACTAGGTCCGGCTGCGTAATCTGCACAACATGAAGAAGTGCAGGTGTAGCATCAGTACAACCGACCCCATGTACTGAGTAAGTGCCGAGCCTAACCTCGGCGAAGTAGTGACGAGGCTAGACACGACCGTAATTAAAACTTGTACTGTTCAATAATATAGCAGGAAATAAAAAGGAAATACAGTTGCGGGGAAGGACATGTTGGGGATAAAGGGGAAACAAATTACCAAAACAGCAGAATAAGATAATAACTGAAATGTAGAAGTAAGACAGGAATTAACATCTCGAAACAAGTAAATAAGCAGCAAAAGGCACGACATGTCCCCTCGTGCATAACCTCATAATCACTCGGCACGGAATGCCCCCTCGTGCATAACCTCATAATCACTCGGCACGGAATGTCCCCTCGTGCATAAATAATAAAGTCGCTCGGCACGGAATGTCCCCTCGTGCATAAATAATAAAGTCATTTGGCACGGAATGTCCCCTCGTGCATCACCTCACAGTCACTCGGCACGGAATGTCCCCTCGTGCGTAAATAATAAACACTAAGCACGAAATGTCCCCTCGTGCGTAACCTCACAATCGCTCGGCACGGAATGTCCCATCGTGCATAATGCATATAAAAGCAACGAATGATATGAAAGTTTAACAATAAGACATCTCAATGTATAGAAATAATCGACAAAATTTCTATTGTCCCGGCAAGGGACTCAACTATAACCAATCTCACTCAGAAGTATAATTTCAACAGCAAAACCCTCAACTGAAAGCAAAATCAATAACTATCTACATCATGAAATAACCTTAAGGTACCACTTCCAAGGTTCCCAATAATTCACAACACATAAAATATCAAAGAACATTAAATATTTCATCAAATTCGACTCGCGTGCATGCTTGACCACAACATATAGGTACTCGTCACCTTACCTATACGTTGGACATGGAATACACATAGCAATTAAGACTCTATACCTAATCCTTCAAGCTAAGGTTAGGCCAAACACTTACCTCGGCTCCAAAAATGCAGGTCAAGCCTCAATCACTGCCTTTCCTCTCGAATCCAACTCCGAAACGATAGTATATAGACATCATCGACTTAATAACATCAATAATGACTCAATAATTCAATTCCAAAGCCTAATTTTACATTTCCCATCATTCTTCCAAAAATACCAAAATTCGACCCCGGCCCGCTTGGTCCAAACACGAGGTTCGGACCAAAACCCGATAACCCATTCCCCCACGAGCCCGAATATACTATTTGTTTTGAAATCCGACCCCAAAACGAGGTTGAATTCCCAGAATTCCAAAAGCCCTAACTCTACCCAAAACCCCAATTTCTACCTTTGAAAACCCTAGGATTCTTTATGATAATTGATGAAAAACGTTAAAAAGTTGAAGGAAATCAATTAGTGACCACTTACCTACGATTTGGGAAGAAAATCTCATGAACAATCGCCCTAAGCCTTCTATTTTTGAGAAAAAGTTTGAAAAAGAACGCCTGAAACTGTTTTTAAAAGAACTTCACTGCTCGACTATCGCACCTGCGGTGCTTTGGTCGCACCTGCGATCTCGCAGGTGCGGAAAAGGGATAGCACCTGCGGAAAATGGCCAGGCCCACCGGGGGCCGCACCTGCGGAATCTTACCCGCTCCTGCGGAAGATAGTTTGCATATGCGAGAGGGACCGCACTTGCGGACAAAACGTCGCGCCTGCGGTCTCGCATCTGCGTCCCTAGGCTCGCAGGTGCGGGCACACCAGAACTGGTGCACCAGCAGTGTTTCTTTGAGTCCAAAGACTCCGAACACCTACCTGAAACACCCCCGAGCCCTCGGGGCTCAAAATCAAATACACTCACACCCTCATAAGCATCCTACGGACTTGTTCGAGTAATTAGACCACCAAAATAACATTAAAAACCATGAATTAACCTCCAAAATCTATAGAATTTTCTCAAACTTCATAAACTTCTAAATTTCCCATTTTTGATATGAAACACGTCAAACCAAGTCCGTTTCTTACCAAATTTTACAGACAACTCATAATAACCATATTAAACCTGTTCCGGGCTCCAGAACCATAATACGGTCTCGGTAACGCAATTCTCACATCAAAGTTCATTTTAAAAAGCCTTTATTATTTTCAGAAAACAATGTTCTTTAGAAATTCATTTCTCGGACTTGGGACCTCGGAATTTGATTCCGGGCATACACCCAAGTCTCATATTTTCCTACGGACCCTCTGGAACCGTCAAATCACGAGTCCGGGTTCGTTTACCAAAAATGTTGACCAAAGTCAACTTTATTCAATTAATTATTATAAATTCAACGTTTTATCAAATTTCCACATAAAGGCTTCCCGGCCACGCGCCCGGGCTGCGCATGCACATTGAGGTGAGATTAACGGAGGCTCTCGGGGCCTCGGTGTACAATTTTAGTTAAATTTACACAGGATGACCTTTTGGGTCATCACACATATACCTCCACAAGTAAAGTAATTAGACAGCACGGCTCAAACACATGGTGTCTAAGTGAGTTTAGCATATAAATAGATAGGCAGACCTGTCCTATTATTCAGGAAAGGGTCGTAATCAATTTGCCTACTGGTTTTAGCATGATGGTGGTTAAACATGATCATAAAGACAGATCTGGTTTTTATTTAATTGATTACCTAAGGCTTGCCTATGCATAAAATAATATGCAACAGTTATTCAGATTTGTTAATGATTCCAGATTATTATAGCTAATAACATGCAATTCTAGGTGTTGCAGATATTCAGGGACTAATTACCAGACTGTTTAGAACATGAGGACTGTTTTTAGATATCTGTATTTAGGCTAAGTGTAATCAAACAAGTACGATCTTATAACGTGATGTCTAATGCAGCATGATGCATAATAACTTAAACATGGTTTTAAACGCACATAGAATCACAACATTATGCACAGCTTCAGGAATAGCGTAGGTGATAGTTTTAATGTTGTTTACCTAGAAACAGTATCTCTAAGTGAGACATGATTGCAATTTTGTTAGCGTTATTATTTTTCCTATAGGCAGTATACCACAAGATTACAACATTATTAGAGCATGATTCATGTCAACGTTTAATCCTAGAGCATGACTTTCTAAGTGATAAAAATAATACCACAATGAGATGCTGAAACAATAAACATGGGACCTAAGAAGAAAGATATCTAATATGAGTCCTATACATGATTTCTATTGCGCAGACAGAGAAATAAGACCTAAAGCAGGATTGCTACCTTTTTAACAATTATGGAATGCATATTATCCCTTTCCCCCTTTTACTATCCATCCCCGAGAGTTGTTTACAAATTATTACAGGCCAATAAATAAATTACATAATTGAAAAAATGGAAAATAAGAAGCTATGCTATAGGGAGCCTTCAATTAGGCCCAAGTCTTCCAAACCTCATTGCCATATGGTATTTCACAGCCTTTCATTATCCGGGTGTGTCAAAGTCCCCTAAGGACCTCAAGGGCTCCCGGGCAACGCTCACACCCAGACTTAGTAACCAAGAATTGGACATGTGCAGTGTGGAAGTGCCAGCCTGTCACGACCCCAAATCCTAACAGGCCGTGATGGCGCCTATCGTGGAACTAGGCTAGCCAACCATCACATTACTATGCTTTTGTTCAATTTTGACAGTCCACAATATAACAATAAGCAAGAAACCATGGCATCAAATAATATAATTAAGTCTTAGCGTCCCCATAATATTCTAAACAACCTCCCAAGAACAGGAGTCAATAGTCGTGAGCATCTAAGAATAAATAAATCTAACTCTGCTAAAACTATAATATATGTCTCTGAATCAAATGCTAAGACTAAATAAGGAAGGGAAATGGAGAAGCTGTGGACGCTGGACAGCTACCTCGAAATCCCGTGAAAATGCTGCTACCACACTGCGTCAGCTACTGCTGCGAACTAGTACCTGGATCTGTGCACAGAGGCACAGGGAGTCTTTCTAAGTATGCCAACTCAGTAGTAATGAAAATAAATCACAATCTGAGTAATATAAAACACACAATACAGATAACAATTCCAC
>ML267346.1:71908-98193 GCA_005239495.1 Nicotiana undulata
GTTTCGCAACTCAATAGTCGCCTAAATAGGAAAGATGATTCCAAAGTTTCCATCTTTTCATTTCAAAACCCGTGAAAGGGTGCATAGTCCGGGGTTTCATACCCTCAGGACAGGATTTAAAGACATTACTTACCTCAAAACTAGCCCGGAATTATTCTACAATGCGCTTTCCTCTCGAATCAACCTCTGAAGGCTCCAAATCTACCAAGTTTATATTTTTATCATCAATATGTGCTCAAGGAACGAATTCCAACTGAAAGATATCAAATTTAACTCAAAACTCCGAAACCGGTCAAACCCGACCCCCAGATCCGCGTCCCGAAACTCAGAAATTTTTATACCAAAATGTTCTTCGTCCTCTCACGAGTCCGTACATATAAAGAACACCAAAATCGGAGTTCGTTTGACCCCTCAAATTGACCCTTGAAGGTCTCATAATCTCAAGCCCTAAAACCAAATTTTTTTACTGATTGTCCATGAATTTACACTGGTTTTATGCTCTATAATCACCCATAATCGAGTTTTAATGATTAGAACACTTACCTCTATGAAGAACAAGAATTTCCCTCTTCAAAATCGTCCCCAAAAGCTCTTTTCCGTACAACAATGGTGAAAAATAAAGTCTAAGTCGCGGAGGGTTTATTTATATTTTCTTAACAGTGGTTCCGCACCTGCGGCCACTTAAGCGCTCCTGCGGACCCGCACCTGCGGTCCCAGGTCCGCACCTGCGATCTCCCTTGAAGTCTCCCAATTCCGCACCTGCGGACCTCTCCCCACTCAGCCAAACCTCGCACCTGCGGAGCCCAGTCCACTCCTGCAGAACCGCACCTGCGATCAAACATCCGCAGGTGCGGAAATCCCTGTGATTTCACACCAGCAGCCTTTTAGCTGCAATTTCCAACTTCCGAAATTCCCGTTAACCATCCGAAATTAATCCCGAGCCCCTCGGGACCCCAGCCAAACATACCAACACGTATCATAACATCATTCAAACTTAGTTGCACTCTCAAAACACCAAAACTAACATCAAAACACCAAATTTTCATCGGATTCAAGCCTAAGAACTTTGATATTTCTAAAATCCACCAACAATGCTGAAACTATCCAAATCAACTCCGATTGACCTGAAATTTTGCAGACAAGTCCAAAATGACATTATAAACCTGCTCCCACTATCAGAATTTCATTCCGCCCCCGACATCCTATTTCCACTGTCGACCGGAAATCGCCAAAAACTAACTTTCACCAATTCAAGTCTAATTCTACACCAGACATCACAAAATTATTCTGAACACACTCCTAAGTCCCAAATCACCTAACGAAGCTATCCGAGCCATAAAATTCACATTCCGAGGTTGTTTACCAATAAGTCAACCCTTAGTTGACTTTTCCCATTTTAAGGCTATTTTTAAAGGCTAATTGACTGAACTCTCACTACAACCATTCGATTTCAAGCCTATCAACTCTAATACATCAAATACAGTATAACCAATCTATAAGTCAATAACAATTATTATAATGCAGGTTTCACGTAACGACAGACCGGGTCGTTACACAGCCTTAGTGTGTCAGAGTTCAGAAGGAGTACAGGGGTCCCAAAGCAGTGCTCACACTGAAGGGGGTAGAACTTATGGTCTAAGAATAAAGTGAAGTGCAAGAGAGGATTTGAAAAAGAGTTGAGTTAAAAGAGCCTTCCTAAAGGACAGTTTGTTTGAAATAGTTTGCAAAATAGTAAGTGAGCAGTTTAAGGAAACAGTTTTAAAATAATCGACCAGTACCAAATAGCACATAGTGCATAGAGGCAATACAAACAGGGGAGCAGGGGTTGGGGACACATAGAAACAGATTGGGATACAAGTTAACATTAGAGAAGTACTAGAGTATCACAGACTGGTATAGAACTTAAGCAGTCACAGACACAGTTTGCCAAAAGAATTAAACAGAACTAGATTGAGGGAGTACTGAGGAGAGGACAGTATACATAGTCATACATAGGTTCAGGGAAAAGTCCCAGATATAGTATAGAGTCTATGTAACGTGCAGTGCATATTGTAGCATAAAGAAAGAATAGCAGGATCATGTGAAGCATGCAAAGGGGAACTAACATGTTGAAGTTAAAAAGGGAAAAGGTAAACAACAAGAATACAACAAGCAATTAAGAGAAGAGCAATAGAATGTGTGTGTGAGTAAGATAGAGTAGAACAATGTGTATGTTCGTCCGTTATGGTAATGAGAGAGTAGAATACTTATAGTTTTGAAAACGAGTAGTGAAATAAGGTAAGGGGTACTGATTACTCATAACAATGGAAATAATATTCTATTAGAATCAATCATAGACATGGATTCCCTTTAATTAGGGAGTCCTAGTTCATAAGGGTACAAATTGCATCAAATAAGGAAAGAATCGCTTAAAATTGACTTTACCATAATAGAAATAGTAAAGGATGTTGCATGTAATAAAGGCTAAGTGCACAATACATAATTAAGGAAAATATATGTCAAACAGTTGACAACACAAAATAAGGTAAAACACCATTTTGATTCTGAAAATCAGTCACAAGAATCACGAATGGGTTTGAAAATCACAGAGCATCAATACTAATTAAGAAAAGTAACAGACAAACAAGGAAACATCTCAACAGTCAGTACAGAATCACAGGGAAATATACAAAATCATGACTTTTAGGAAAATATCGCATCTTTGAGGGAAGCCAATAGAATCAGTGAAGAATATTATGTAAAACATCGACATAACAAACAATCAAGCAAATAGCACAAAATCAGAGAAACCCTAAGCAAGTAGTAGAGAACAACAGAGATTCAAAGACTTTATCAACAAATTAAAACAAAAAGCCCAGAGCACATAGAAAGTCCAGAAAACATATAAGTTAGCAAAACATAGCAAGCAGGATGAACTCAAACCCTAAAAATTTGGGGTTTCAACAGAATAACTCGAACAAAAGAGCAAGGTTAAGCAAACGTTTCAAAATTATACTGAAAATCATATATTAGTGCTAAAATCAGAAGATAAAACGTTTTAAAAGGGGTCAAGAAACCCTAGTTCTCAAAAATGCAGAATCGTTTGAAAATCATCGGGGTTTTAAGAGAAAATAGGTGAAACCCTTAGAATAAACATAGATCTATTACAGATCTAAAGGAATCGAAGGTTTCAGAGTTAGGGTTTCAAAGAGAGAACCCAGAGATGAAAATATCGGCCTAGAAACCCATAGGTTTAGGCAAAAAATAGGGAAATCTTACTCAAAATCGAGCCATGAAGGCCTGAAATAGGTCGGAAGTGTGAGAGAGTGACCTTGGTCTCTTGAAGACCTTAGAGACGGCAACACTAGCGTGAAGGAGCCATGAGAGGCAGGAGGACGGTGAGGATTCCGTGGCCTCCGGCGAGGAGACGGCCGGAGAAGACAAACAGGATTCATCAGAGGTGGAGAGATTGGAAGCCTCTAGAAGAGGCTAGAGAGATAGAGATGAGAGACCGAGTGAAAATGAGGGACTGGGGGGGGGGGGTGCCTTAGGTTAATTATGGCAACACTAATCTAGGCCACTGATTTAAATTGATCAACGGCTCAGATTGGTCGTGGGGTTGGGCCGGGTAGAGATTTAGGTTTTGGGTTGGGTTAATTGGGTGGATTTAATTGGGTATTGGGTTTAATTTAGGCCATAGTTGAAAAAATTAGAATGGCTATTAGNGATCAACGACTCAGATTGGTCGTGGGGTTGGGTCGGGTAGAGATTTAGGTTTTTTGGGCTGGGTTAATTGGGCGGATTTAATTGGGTATTGGGTATTTAGGCCAGAGTTGAAAAAAGTTAGAATGGCTATTAGTTAAATGCCTATAAAATTAGATAGATAATTAATAAAATAACTAATAATTATAAAAATGAAATTAATGCTAAATAAATGAAAATTAAGGTAATTAGCTAATATTAAAATATAAAAATGACTAATTATCAAATTAAAATAGCACAAGATGTACAATTAGGCTATAATTGCAAAATTATCGTAATTATAGCTAAATAAAGCCAAATTGGCTAATTTGTGAAATAATTAGATCCTAATAGGATAAAAAATGATATATCGAGCTAGAAAATATTTTGAAATTATTTGTAATACAATTTATGTATAATTATTGAATAAAAATACTAAATAAATTGGAAAAGAAATTAATAAAAATATGTTAAATTATGGGGAAAATGCCAGTTATCATGAAAGGTGATTTTGAAGGCATATGTGCAAAAATTAAAAATAGTTTGAGGAAAAATTAGGTATCAACAGCTGCCCCTCTTTACCCGGGAAGGATGAAAGAGTTGTCAAGTAAAGATATGATGGCCATTTTTTACCAAACGAAATGGTTTGAAGAGATTAGGTCGCACCCTGGTTTATGAGTTGCCTACATATCCCTGATTTTACAGGAATCAGGCCGTATGTAGTTCAGGAGCCATTGGTGAAGTATACCGATGGGGTTTTACAAGAACAAACGCAACATATAGGACTGGATGGACGATTTACAGGGATGGTTAGGAGAAGTGGAGCGGGACCGCTCCTGCTAGGGTGGTCGTTGCTTGTCGAACTACCTGCAAATAAGCAATACAAGCATATATTATGTGTAATTTAAACATGATGCAAATTTCCGTCGGACCATGAATATTGTCTTTGGACAGTTAAGGATGACGTCCTCAGACCCTGATGTCCTGGCCCATGAATTGCTTGATGCAGGATTCGCATGACATGAAATGATGTTCTCGGGCCATGAAGATGGTGCCTCCGAACCATGATGCCTTTGAATAATGATACGCAAAATTGAAAGAGATCCGCAGGCCATGACATGATGTTCTCGGGCCATGAAGATGGTGCCTCCGAACCATGATGCCTTTGAATAATGATACGCAAAATTGAAAGAGATCCGCAGGCCATGACATGATGTTCTCGGGCCATGAAGATGGTGCCTCCGAACCATGATGCCTTTGAATAATGATACGCAAAATTGAAAGAGATCCGCAGGCCATGACATGATGTTCTCGGGCCATGAAGATGGTGCCTCCGAACGATGATGCCTTTAGACAGGTTGGCGATATTTCAGCCCATGAAAATGCAGTAGTATGATGTTGACAAGATAGAGCTTAGTCTTGAGAATTGAAGGGCAGAGCTTAGCCAGAAATAAAAGTGAAGTAAATAATGCTTGAGACAACGCCTAGTCTCGAAAAGTAAATTGGAGGTCGAGCTTAGCCTCGGAAGGCAGAAAAGTAGCCTTATGCAGATGGAGATAGTGCTTAGTCTCGGAAGGCAGAAAGCTAGCCTTATGCAAGAATGCAGATTGAGACAGTGCTTAGTCTCGGAAGGCAGAATGGTAGCCTTATGCAAAGATACGAATGCAGATGGATACAATGCTTAGTCTCGGAAGGCAGAATGGTAGCCTTATGCAAAGATGCGAATGCAGATGGAGGTAGAGCTTAACCTCAGAAGGCAGAATGGTAGCCTTATGCAAAGATGCGAATGCAGATGGAGGTAGAGCTTAACCTCGAAAGGCAGAAAAGTAGACTTATGCAAGATGCGAATGCAGACGGAGACAACGTTTAGTCTCGGAAGGCAGGAAGGTAGCCTTATGTAGAAAATAAATGACGGTAGGAATTCTTAGCTGGTGATAAATTGCGGCACTGTGATTATGGAGGGCATTGTGACTGCATGGGCATTATTTGTATTGATAATAGACGATGGCAAGTGTGATGGTTTTGAGGATTGTGATTTTGAACATGTTTGTCCTTTTGTGTTGACATCGAACTTTGGCCTTTGCGATTGTGATGAAATTTGAGACTTCTCTACGTGTTTGTTCTTTGTGCCTACATCCATAGAAAAATCGTGAGTTTTGTAAAAGGGAAAGGTTAGTTTGTATCCCCGCTGGCTCTGCTTGACTCGCTCGGCTCGATCTGTTGATACTGTCTATATCATTGGGGTAGCATTTGCTAAACAAGTTGTTTCAAGAATAAGTATGCATGATTTTGTAAAAGTATAACATAAACATATAATCTAAAATAGTTTTAGATGAACCGACGACCGTGACACGGTTCAAGACATTGCAACCTCTCTTGCTACAGAATTTTGAGGGTCCTCCTCAAAATTCTGCCCCAGTTTGATGGGTGAACATTTCTGATTGTTGCTCGTGCGACGGTCGGCTGGACTTGCTTCAGAATTTTGAGGGTCCTTCTCAAAATTCTGCCCCAGTTTCCAATTGCGGGGGTAATGAAATTTTTATTGAATTGTGACTGAACCCATAGGTCTGCCTACGTATCCCCTCTTAAATGGGAATCAGGTCAGGCGTAGTTCAATTTACAACATTTGATAGAAGCGTAAAGGATTACACGTAATAACGCTTGACTGCATCTGAATTGATTGGTTTTGGCCAGACTTCTCCGTCCATCTCGGCAAGTATAAGTGTTCCTCCTATCAGCACTCGATGAACCATGTACGGACCTTGTCAGTTGGGAGAGAACTTCCCTTTGGCTTCGTCCTGATGTGGGAAGATTTTCTTTAACACCAGCTACCCTGGTGAGTACTGTCTCGGCTTGACTTTCTTGTTGAAGGCTCTGGTCATTCTGTTTTGATAGAGTTGACCATGACAAACTGCATTCATTCTCTTTCTGTCTATGAGGGCTAGTTGCTCATAACGGCTCTTTACCCATTCTGCGTCGCTGAGCTCAGCTTCCTGCATAATCTTTAGAGATGGAATTTCAACTTCGACAGGAATAACAACTTCTCTACCATAAACCAGCATATAGGGAGTTTCCCTTGTTGATGTGCGGACTGTAGTGCGGTATCCCAATAGGGAAAACGATAACTTCTCATGCCACTGCTTGTGCTTTTCTATCATCTTCCTTAGTATCTTCTTGATGTTTTTGTTGGCGGCCTCTATAGCTCCATTCATTTGAGGTCGATAGGTCATGGAATTCTTGTGTTTGATCTTGAAAGTTTCACACATGGCCTTCATCAAGTCGCTGTTGAGATTGGAACCATTGTCGGTGATGATTGACTCTGGAATCCCGAACCGACAAACAATGCGGTCGCGGACAAAGTCGGCCACGACTTTCTTAGTAACTGCTTTGTGGGAGGCTGCTTTGACCCATTTAGTGAAGTAATCAATGGCTACCAGAATGAACCTGTGTCCGTTGGAGGCAGCAGGCTCGATTGGTCCAATAACGTCCATGCCCTAGGCGGCGAACGGCCATGGTGAGCTTGTTGTATTGAGCTCATTTGGAGGTTCCTTTATCATATCCCCATGTATCTGACAGGGGTGGCATTTCCGTACATACTGGATGCAGTCTGTTTCCATGGTCATCCAAAAGTAACCAGCTCAGAGTATCTTCTTTGCTAAGACAAAACCGTTCATATATGGACCGCAGGTCCCAGCGTGAATTTCCTCTAGTAGTTTTGATGCTTCCTTTGCGTCGACACATCGTAATAATCCTAAATCGGGAGTCCTCCTATACAAGACTCCTCCGCCGTGAAAGAAGTTTTTGGACAATCTCTGAAGTGTGCGCTTCTGAGTGGGATTCGCAAGCTCTAGGTAATCACCTTTTGCAAAATATTCCTTGATGTCATGAAACAAAGGTTTTCCTTCTGCTTCCTCTTCTACATGGGCACAATAAGCTGGCTGATTATGGATCTTTACGGGAATGGGATCAATGAAATTCTTTCCGGATGCTAGATCATTGAGGACAAAGTAGCCAATACATCGGCGAACTCATTCTGGATTCTGGGGACATGCCGAAATTCTATCTTCGTGAACCTCTTTCTCAACTCCTTTACGTGATGCAGATATGGTAGTATCTTGGAATTCTTGGTTGCCCATTCTCCTTGTACCTGATGTACCAGCAAATCTGAGTCACCGATAACTAACAACTCCTGGACGTTCATGCCAATGGCCATATTGTGCCCTAAGATGTAGGCCTCATACTCTGCCATATTGTTGGTGCAGGAAAATTTGAGTTTGGCAGACACCGGATAATGCTGGCCGGTTTTCGATATTAGGACTACTCCAACGCCAACTCCTTTGAAGTTTGCTGCTCCAACGAAGAACATCCTCCAACCGTCATAGGATTCTGCAATGTCTTTTCCTACGAATGATACCTCTTCATCAGGGAAATATATTTTCAGAGGTTCGTATTCCCCGTCCACAGGGTTCTCAGCGAGGTGGTCTACCAGTGCCTGTCCCTTGACCGCCTTTTGAGTTACATAAGCAATGTCGAACTCGCTCAGTAGGATTTGCCACTTGGCCAGCTTGCCGATGGGCATGGGCTTCTGAAATATGTACTTTAATGGATCCATCCTTGATATGAGATATGTTGTGTAGGCGCAGAAGTAGTGCATTAACCTTTGAGCGACCCAAGTCAAACCACAATAGGTTCGTTCCAATAAAGAATACATGGCCTCGTATGGAGTGAACTTCTTGCTGAGATAGTAAATAGCTTGTTCCTTCCTTCCTGTTTCGTCGTGCTGCCCTAGAACGTAGCCGAAAGCTCTATCTAACACGGCAAGGTAGAGTAACAGAGGTCTACCTGGCTCAGGTGGTACTAGGACTGGTGGTGTTGACAAATATTCCTTGATTCTATCGAAAGCCTTTTGGCACTCATCGGTCCATTTGGTTGCAGCGTCCTTCTTCAACATCTTGAAGATTGGCTCACAGATAACTGTAGACTGTGCGATAAACCGGCTGATGTAATTAAGCCTCCCCAAGAAACTCTTTACATCTTTCTTGTTCCTTGGAGATGGTAGTTCTTGAATGGCCTTGACTTTTGACGGATCCAATTCGATACCCCGGTGGCTCACAATAAATCCCAGCAACTTCCCAGCAGGAACCCCGAATGCACACTTTGCGGGGTTCAGTTTTAGATTGTATTTCCGCAACCTATTGAAGAACTTCCTCAAATCCTCTATGTGGTCGGTGTCTTTCTTGGACTTGATAATAACATCATCCACGTATACCTTGATCTCCTTGTGAATCATGTCGTGGAATACGGTGGTCATAGCCCTCATGTAGGTGGCCCCTGCATTCTTCAGGCCGAATGGCATCATCTTGTAATAGTATACTCCCCACGGCATAATGAAAGTCATTTTCTCAGCATCTTCCTCATCCATCCAAATCTGATGATAACCAGCGAAGCAATCCACGAATGACTGTAGTTCATGCTTGGCGCGATTGTCAATCAAGATGTGTATATTTGGCAAAGGAAAGTCATCTTTCGGACTGGCCCGGTTGAGATCCCGGTAGTCGACACATACTTTGACCTTTTCGTCCTTCTTTGGCACGGGTACAATATTGGCTATCCATGTTGGGTACTTACTCTGAGAACCTTGGCGTTGATTTGCTTGGTAACTTTATGTCGGGTTTGAACTTTCAGAGCTTTTGTTTCACCGGTGGACACATTGGATTGGTTGGCAGTTTGTGAGCCACAATAGAAGTACTGAGACCAGTCATATCATCATACGACCAAGCGAATCTGTCCTCATATTCCTTCATAAACTCTGTGTATTTTCTCTTCTCTGACGGTGACAAATGGATGTTGATCCGTGTTTCTTTGACGTTTTCTGAATCTCCCAAGTTGATATCCTCAGTCTCGTCCAGGTTGGACTTACGTCTGTTTTCAAAGTTTTTGACTTCTTTAACAATCTCATCGGGTATATCATCTTCCTCTTAATCGACGTCCGTTTGCTGCGTTGTCTCATTGCATGTCACAGTCATCGGTTCATCAAGACAAGTAATGTTGTACAGATAAAGTAATGAGAGAAAACAGTAGTAATAAATATTGGATTTATAGGAATAATTAAAAAAAGCTTTGATAAATTGAGTGATTTTTCAAACATCGAAGATCTTATTGCAGGAATTGAAAAGAATGCGAAAAGGAAAAATCATTTAGTAAATAAAACAGTAAGTAATGTTTGTTTTAGCCTTGCTACCCCAAGGCTCGTTGGGCTTTAGTTGTCCTGATAGTTCAGTTATTGAGGTATGTCCCTCTACTCACAGCCTGTATGGAAGGGCCTTCCTCCCCCTCCTCCTCGAGAATAACACAGTAGTCCATATCACTGTCCTCCAAAAACAAATTCCTCATTGCTGCAAGTGCTTCTTCTTCCTCTGATCCATAAATTATGTTGGCCTGCTGGAAGGTCTGCTCCAAATGCGGTAGCGGTTGATCCAATGGGAAGTAGGGACCGCGCCAAGGTGGCGACCAGTCATTGTACTCTTCCCAAGTTTAGTCGTATCCCAGACCTAAAGTGGTGCCATGGTTTTTGATCTTGATAGGTTTGGAGATTCCTTGAAGGTTCTTGCCGAGCCCTTTGCCAGGCTCGTACCCATTCCAGTTTAGTATACTCTCGATCTTGCTATCCCACCATTTGTCCTTGTCGATGGCATTGACCCATTCAACGTGGTGGTAAGTTTCTCCATCCAACTTTCTTCCTCCTCCGATCACCGGAATAGTCTGGTGATTGTAAATAGGGTTGCTACCGTCACCATGAATAATCACCTCTTTGTGATTCCACTCGAACGTCACTTCCTGATGTAGCGTTGATGCTACGGCCCCAGCAGCATGTATCCATGGTCGTCCCAATAACAGATTGTAGGACGCTGGCACATCTATCACCTGGAAGTCAACCTCGAACCAAGTTGGTCCCATTCACAGGCATAGGCTTATCTCACCAATGGTGGACCTTTGAGATCCATCGAAAGCTTTCACATTGATTGCTCCACCCTGTATCTCATGCAGACCTTTACCCAATTTCTTGTGCGTTATCAACTGGCAAATGTTCAGACTGGATCCTCCATCGATCAAGATTCTTGTGATGAAATAATATTCGCATTGCACGGCGATGTGCAGTGCTTTGTTGTGTCCCAATCCTTCAGGTGGTAACTCGTCTTCATGGAAGGAAATTTTGTGACTTTCCAACACCTGGCCCACCATGTTGGCCATTTCCCCACTAGTGATGTTTTTTGGTACATACGTTTCACTCAACACCTTCAATAGAGCACTTCGGTGCGTCTCGGAATTCTGCAACAAAGAGAGGATGGATATTTGTGTTGGCGTCTTGTTTAGCTGGTCGATAACCGAATACTCCTTAGCTTGTACTTTCCTCCAAAGGTCGTCCAAACCTATCTCAAGAAGAGGAGGCCTATTGGCAGCCTGCTTGCTTGATTCGGCCAGATGCTCAGGGGTGTAGACCCTACCGGTTCTCGTCATACCCTGCGCTGCGACAGCTTCCTCTGTTTTGACCTTGCCCTTCCTTCTCGCCTCAGCCGTATAATCCCATGGGATAGCATTTTTATAGAAGGGTGGGGTGGTTGACATCACCACTGGAATTGGGGTGGCTATCCTTACTTCAAATGGAACATGTGCTTTGGGTGGCAAGACTACAACCTCAAATGGTGCGGGTGCATTTGCCGGAGACACGAACTTAACTTCAATCGATACTGGTGTCTTTGCGGGTGGCGGTGCTTCAAACTCAAGAGGTATGGACATATTTACCTCAGCACCCTCAGACGGTTGAATCTGGACTATGATCGGGTTGACAGTGACTGTTGGTTTCTTTGGATCATCGCCTTCCGCGATCAACCCGATTGATCCCTCGGGATACCAATCATCTTCTATTTCAATCATATGGATACCTCCACCCTTATGGTCTGGCAAAGGATTGTTGAGGACGTTCGGAGTGGGATCCTTTGCCACAATGATTTTGTTATCAATCAGGGCATGTATCTTATCTTTCAAAGAGAGGCATTCATCAATGGTGTGTCCCTTCATGCCGGAATGGTATGCACAGGATTTGTTCGGGTTAACCCACTAAGAAGGGTTCTCAAAAGTGGCAGCAGGGATAAGGGTGACGTAATCGGCAACTTTGAGTTTCTCATACAGCTGGTCAATGGGTTCAGCTATGGCGGTGTATTATTTTGAAGGTCTGCAATCAAAATTAGGTCGAGGTCTAGGGACGTTTTGACGGGTAGGGGGTGGTTGGTAATGGGTTGGTTGAGAATTGTAAGTGTGGTAAACAGGAGCGGGTTGTGAGTATCTGGGTGAAGTAGGTTGATATGTGGGTGGTGGAGATTGGTAAGTGAGTGGAGGAGCTTGGTATGAAGGTGAGGGTGCTTGGTAATTCGAGGTAGGCTGATATGTGAGTGGAGGTGTTGGATAGATTTGGTATTTGAGTGAGTATTTGGCTCTTTGTACAACCATCACAGCTCCCACGTCTCTTTTCTTAGCTACACCACCAGACTGTAAAGCCTTGTTTGTAGCTTGCAAGGCTTCAAAATTCGTGACCATACTGCTCTTAATACCTTCCTCAATCCGTTCACCTAATTTGATAATGTCGGAGAATTTGTGATTCTCAATCATCATCAACTGCTCATAATATTGCGGGTCCTGGGCCCGGACAAAGAACTTGTTCATCTGCTCCTCTTCTAAAGCAGGTCTGACTTTAGCAGCTTCGGACCTCCAGCGAGTAGCATACTCGCGAAAGGTCTTTTTGGGTTTCTTCTTCAAATTCTGGATATAGAACACGTCTGGCACGTTCTCTGTGTTGAATCTAAATCTGTCCATAAAGTCAGACGTCATACCTATCCAGTTCGACCATTTCTTGGGGTCTTGGCTGATGTACCAAGTCAATGCATCTCCCTTCAAACTCCTCATAAACAGCTTCATGCGGATCCTTTCATCCTTTCCTACGCCAACCAGCTTGTCACAATAGGTCCTTAGATGGACCCCCGGATCACCAGTACAGTCAAACATTTCGAACTTTGGAGGTTTGTACCCCTCGGGAAGTTCGACGTCAGGTTGTATATAGAGGTCTTCATAATTCAACCCTTCGATTCCCTTTGTTCCTTCAACACCCTGAACTCGGCTAGTCAGCTTCCTTAGTTCCTCAGCCAAGTTCTTGATAATCATGTCCTTTTCATAAGACTCATATGGGTGTGGGATAGGTGGAGTGGAATGGGTCATGGTTTCCACATAGATGGGATTGTGGAAATGGTCCTTTGTGGGATTCTGAGGTTCTGGGACAAGTAATGGAGTGTTGTTCGAAGTGTGCCAAGTATTGCATTGTGTTGGGAGAGTTTGGTTCTTTGGCGGAGTGGCGTGATCGTGAGGTGCGGGATGATTCTGTTGTCTTGGGATATTTTGTGGAGGTGTATGGTTTTGAGTGTTTAGGAAATTGACGTCTGGGATGTTGAGGGAAAATGACAGGTTGGCCATATTTCGGACCTGATCGAGCTCTTCTTGAAATTTCAGCAGTTTCCGTTCCAGTGGTGACATGTTCTCATTTTGGACCTGAATACCTCGGCCTTCAGTGGCCTCTAGCCAATCAACCACATTCTCCTTCCTGATGACGTTGGATTCTTCCATCTTACTCTTGCCTTTGTTATTGCCTTTAGGAGGACTAGGAGGAAGAGTGGGTGGAGGGCCCTTGGATCTTGCGAGATAAGATGATGATGCTAGAGTGCACGAACTAACCTTTGGGGAGAGAAATAATAAAGAAAAATAAAAACAAAAGGTAACTAAGTCAGTGAGGATTATGAAAAAACATTGCAGTATTTAAACACATAGCGCAGAATGTAAAGCGTGTCCTAATTTCGGAACCTCTTTACACCCGAGGTAGGCCTAGCGACAAGTTGATTTGGAGAACTTAAAATGCTAAATGCCTCATTTTATTGATAAAAATAGACAAATCCCCAATACGACACTAAATAAACGAAAAAATAAAAGTCATTAATGGCTCTTGGCCTCATTACATTGACAGAAAAATAAAGACATTCCTATCTGCTTGGTCCCAGAAGGATCTTCCCCAGGTTCGACATTCCTGCTTCCCTCGAACAGCTTTCCTAGCTCACGATGTCCCAGCAACAGGTATGCTCTGGCGAGATGTCCTCCTTCAGTTCCTTCAGCCCTTTGGCAGTCTTCGACCCTTTTGATGAATTTCTCCTCCAGCTCGACTATACCTCGTTCTAAGTATCCTAACCTCTTGTTGGTGCTAATAACCATGTCTTTCAACTCCTTAATCAGCTTCTTGTTAGATTCATGTATTTCGTGGTGCTCATCCTCGCACTCACGGATCCTTTTGCGCAGCTGGTTGAACTTGACTTGCGCTTCAGCCCTTTTATCTATAACCCTGTGACCTCGGATGTACCCTGGCTTGCTCTGATTACCTCGATTATCTTCTAACCAACCAGGATAGAAAGGGGTGCAACCGGCATGATACCTGTCTGGCTCGATGGTGTCCTTCTCAAGTATAATCTTGTAGTGCCACAGGTGCTGAGCTTGGCACTTGTGAGGACTGTCATCATTTTGGAAGTCTACTCGAAGATGGATCATTTTTTCAACCCTAGGTATGACTTGCTTCCTACCCGCTTGCCTCATAACTCGAAGAGGGACGTAAGGGTATGTCCCCCATAAACTAATCAGTATCAGAAATGGTGCATCTCGGGATCGGGTGATGAAATCATCTGTCGGAAACCAATCAAACATCCATTGAACCTGTTCCTCAGTCAGATTATCAAAGAGCTCGACCCATCCTTCGGCATTCTCAGGCTGAGCGAACATGTCGGGGATGTAATTCATTTGCTTCGGGTGATGGAAAGCGATGTGGTCATATCAGATCCTTCGATGAATGTCTTGTAGGTATTCACCTCTTTGGAGGTGTTCCATGATCCAAAGTTGAAGTAATAGATTTCAACCTTTGAAATATCTTGCTCCTTGTTGACACTTCTCCAAGGCCCGATATATGTCTGCAATGATCATAGGTACAATGTTGAAGTCTTGCCCATCAATCCCTTCCATTAATGTTTTAGTTACCATGGCCAGTCTGGTATGAATTCTCTCTTTCTTCATTGGAAACACAATCAAACCCAAAAAGCAGAACATAAAGACGAACACTCTATGATGGATGTGTCCCAGGGAGGTGATAGCAAACTCGTCATGGTAGGTACGGTATGATTTGTTGTGGCTGTACCTTTCGTATAAATAATCAAAAGGTATGTATGATTACTTCGAGCATACCAGTTCTGCATTCTTCTTCAGACCCATCATCTTAAGGAAACCTTTGCTTGTGCGGTTCTCAGGCATCAGCAACCCCAGGGTTTTCCACACTAGGCCAGCCAGTCCTCCTATTTCCTCCAGTAAAGGCGTCATTTCAATGTCCCCAAAACGGAACACTGACCTTTCGCAGTCCCAAAATAAGGTAGCAGCCTCTATTACCATTTTGTTAGGCTGGATTTCTAGGAGGGATGGTAGGTTTCCCAAGTATTTCCTGACGAGAGTTTTGTCACTAGAGTGTAGACCTTCCCACCAACTCAGTAGTCTTGGGTGGATGTTGGAGACCATATCGAATCTGGGGACTTCGTGCCTCATATTTCTGCAAAGAAAATAAGGTTAGGCCCAGCATTTAGTTCTCCAAATGAATGCACAGAACATGATGATGTTCGTTTGGGTTTAGGGAAACCCGGTGGACTTTTGGAGTATGATGTGTAATCATGAATATGCAATAAACAGTAAACATGTAGTCACATATTTGCACGTTATGAAAGAAGTAAATACAACAGTTTATAATTTAAAAGCAGTTACAAAGTAAGGAAACAGATAAACATGTTAGTTTGCTTTTTGGAAGTAATAAATACTTGAAAGAGATAATTAATTGCACATAAAGGGGTAAGGGAAAGGGTGCAAATATTAACAAAGTACAAATTCACGAAGCAGTTTGAAATGGTAAAAGCCTATAATCCCCAGCAGAGTCGCCATGCTGTTGCGCCCCCTTTTTCCTCGCGGAGGTCGGGTTCGGGACATTCGAGGTGAGGCAACTCTTTCCTTTTGGGAAAGGGGTTTGCAATTTTTAGAGTCGCCACCTAACGATTTTAAAGGTGCGTTAGGGCACCTAAGGCGATTCATTTACAACTATGTTGGTTAACCAGAAATAGGGTAAGGGCTTGAAATTATCCCAAGCGGAAGGTGTTAGGCACCCCTAAGAATCCACAAGTGTGGTTCCTGGCCAAATAGCTTTTGTGAATTTTGTACAATTTAGCGAACAAAACAAATAAAGGCTCAAATAAGAGGGGGTTAAAGTCCTTAAGCATGCAAGGTGTTTGAAAATAGTTATATAATGGCTAAGTTTTGAAAAGAGTTTCAATATAAGCATTTAAAGTAAAGGATATCCTAGGTTTGTGAAAATATGGATCACATCAATGCAATACCCGGTATGACACTCCTTAGAGAGGGGTTACACGTGGTATTAGCGCATCGGTCTTCATGTCCATATTCTACCCTTTCCCACCCCGTGGAGGTAATAGCGCGTAATGGTCACGAACTCTATTGCGTGTTCTTACCCGTCCCATTCCTATTCATCCTGGAGGATATTAGGACTACTACCCTAAAAGGGAGGTTTCTAGACAGACCCTCAGGTTTTAAAGGTAAAAGAAATACTAGGGCGACATACAATAAACAAGTAGGACTTGCAATTAAGGGGAGAGCATGGAAAACAAGTAAAGGCTCACATATACCTCCACGAGTAAAGTAATTAGACAGCACAACTCAAACACATTTAAGGGCAGTATTTAAGTTCAAAATCCTAAGACATGGTGTCTAAGTGAATTTAGCATATAAACAGATAGGAAGACCTGTCCAATTATTCAGGAAAGGGTCCTAATCAATTTGCCTACTGGTTTTAGCATGCTGGTGGTTAAACATGATCATAAAGACATATCTGGTTTTTATTTAATTGATTACCTAAGGCTTGCCTAGGCATAAAATAATATGCAATAGTTATTCAGATTTGTTAATGATTCCAGATTATTATAGCTAATAGCATGCAATTCTAGGTGTTGCAGATGTTCAGGGACTAATTAGCAGACTGTTTAGAACAGGGGGATTGTTTTAGATATTTGTGTTTAGGCTAAGTGTAATCAAACAAGTACGATCTTATAACATGATGTCTAATGCAGCATGATATATAATAACTTAAACAGGGTTTCTAAACGCACATAGAATCACAGCTTTATGCACAGCTTGAGGAATGGCGTAGGTGATAGTTTTACTGTTGTTTACCTAGAAACAGGATCTCTAAGTGAGACATGATTGCAGTTTTGTTAGCGTTATTATTTTCCCTATAGGTAGTATATCACAAGATTACAACATTATTAGAGCATGATTTATGTCAATATTTAATCCTAGAGCATGACTTTCTAAGTGATAAAAATAACACCACAATGAGATGCTGAAACAATAAACGTGGGACCTAAGAAGCAGGATATCTAATATGAGTCCTATACAGAATTTCTATGGCGCAGGCAAAGAAAAAAGACCTAAAGCAGGATTGCTACCCTTTTAACAACTATGGCATGCATATTATCCCTTTTCCCCTTTTACTATCCATCCCTGAGAGTTGTTTACAAATTATTACAGGCCAATGAATAAATTACATAATTGAAAAATGGAAAATAAGAAGCTATTCTATAGGGAGCCTTCAATTAGGCCCAAGTCCTCCAAACCTCATTGCCATATGGTATTTCACAGCCTTTCATAATCCGGGTGTGTCAAAGTTCCCTAGGGACCTCAAGGGCTCCCGGGAAATGCTCACACCCAGACTTAGTAACCAAGAATTGGACATGTGCAGTGTGGAAGTGTTAGCCTTAGTGTCAGAATTCAGAGGGAGCACAGGGGTCCCAAAGCAGTGCTCACACTGAAGGGGGCAGAACTTATGGTCTAAGAATAAAGTGAAGTGCAAGAGAGGATTTGAAAAAGAGTTGAGTTAAAAGAGCCTTCCTAAAGGACAGTTTGTTTGAAATAGTTTGCAAAATAGTAAGTGAGCAGTTTAAGGAAACAGTTTTAAAACAATCGACCAGTACCAAACAGCACATAGTGCATAGAGGCAATACAAACAGGGGAGCAGGGATTGGGGACACATAGAAACAGATTGGGATACAAGTTAACATTAGAGAAGTACTAGAGTATCACAGACTGGTATAGAACTTAAGCAGTCACAGACACAATTTGCCAAAAGAATTAAACAGAATCAGATTGAGGGAGTACTGGGGAGAGGACAGTATACATAGTCATACATAGGTTCAGGGAAAATTCCCAGATATAGTATAGAGTCTATGTAACGTGCAGTGCATGTTGTAGCATAAAGAAAGTATAGCAGGATCATGTGAAGCATGCAAAGGGGAACTAACATGCTTAAGTTAAAAAAGGGAAAATGTAAACAACAAGTATACAAACTAGTTGCAAGTAGAACAACAAATCCATAAGTAAAAGAAGATTAGAAACAAGATGAATCGTAGTACCCAAAGAAACATATTGTTTTGGAACTTTAAATGTAAATTGGAAACATACCAGTTGAAGACAGCAAATACAGAGTAAGAAGTAAGTAAGTAGATTAACTAGTCTTGGCTTTCAACCAACTAGTAACATCAAGCAATCAAGAGAAGAGCAATAGAATGTGTGTGTGAGTAAGAGAGAGTAGACCAATGTGTATGTTCGTCCGTGATGCTAATGAGAGAGTAGAGTACTTATAGTTTTGAAAACGAGTAGTGAAATAAGGTAAGGAGTATTGATTACTCGTAACAATGGAAATAATATTCTATTATAATCAATCATAGACCTGGATTCCCTTTAATTATTGAGTCCTAGTTCAAATGGTACAAATTGCATCAAATAAGGAAAGAATCGCTTAAAACTGACTTTACCATAATAGGAATAATAAAGGATGTGGCATGTAATAAAGGCTAAGTGCACAATACATAATTAAGGAAAATATATGTCAAACAATTGACAGCACAAAATAAGGTAAAACACCATTTTGATTCTGAAAATCAGTCACAAGAATCATGAATGGCTTTGAAAATCACAGAGCATCAATACTAACTAAGGAAAGTACCACACAAACAAGGAAACAGCTCAACAGTCAGTACAGAATCACGGGGAAATATACAAAATCATGACTTTAAGGAAAATATCGCATCTTTGAGGGAAGTCAATAGAATCAGTGAAGAATATTATGTAAAACATCGACATAACAAACAATCAGGCAAATAGCACAAAATAAGAGAAACCCTAAGCAAGTAGTAGAGAACAACAGAGATTCAAAGACTTTATCAACAAATTAAAACGAGAAGCCCAGAGCACATAGAAAGTATGGAAAACATGTAAGTTAGCAAAACATAGCAAGCAGGATGAACTCAAACCCTAAAAATTTGGGGTTTCAATAGAATAACTCGAACAAAAGAGCAAGTTTAAGCAAATGTTTCAAAATTATACTGAAAATCATATATTAGTGCTAAAATCAGAAGATAAAACGTTTTAAAAGGGGTCAAGAAACCCTAGTTCTCCAAAATGCAGAATTGTTTGAAAAGCATCGGGGTTTTAAGAGAAAATAGGTGAAAACCTAATAATAAACATAGATTTATTACAGATCTAAAGGAATCGAAGGTTTCAGATTTAGGGTTTCAAAGAGAGAACCCAGAGATGAAGATATCGGCCTAGAACCTCATAGGTTTAGGCAACAAATAGGAAGATCTTACTCAAAATCGAGTCATGAAGGCCCGAAACAGGTCGGAAGTGTGAGAGAGTGACCCTGGTCTCTTGAATACCTTAGAGACGGCAACACCGGCGTGAAGGAGCCATGAGAGGAAGGAGGACGGTGAGGATTCCATGGCCTCCGGCGAAGAGACCACCGGAGAAGACGAACGGGCTTTATCAAAGGTGGAGAGACTGGAAGCCTCTAGAAGAGGCTAGAGAGATAGAGAGAGAAAGAGAGAGAGAGAGAGAGAGAGAGAGAGAGAGAGAGAGAGTAGAGAGATGAGAGACCGAGTGAAAATGAGGGACTGGGGGGAGGGGTTGCCTTAGGTTAATTATGGCAACACTAATCTAGGCCACTGATTTAAATTGATCAACGGCTCAGATTGGTCGTGGGGTTGGGCCGGGTAGAGATTTAGGTTTTGGGTTGGGTTAATTGGGTGGATTTAATTGGGTATTGGGTTTAATTTAGGCCATAGTTGAAAAAATTAGAATGGCTATTAGTTAAATACTCATAAAATTAGATAGATAATTAATAAAATAGCTAATAATTATAAAAATGAAATTAATGCTAAATAAATTAAAATTAAGGTAATTAGCTAATATTAAAATACAAAAATTACTAATTATCGAATTAAAATAGCACAAAATGTACAATTAGGCTGTAATTGCAAAATTGTCGTAATTATAGCTAAATAAAGCCAAATTGGCTAATTTGTGAAATAATTAGATCCTAATAGGATAAAAAACGATATATCGAGCTAGAAAATATTTTGAAATTATTTGTAATAAAATTTATGTATAACTATTGAATAAAAATACTGAATAAATAGGAAAAGAAATTAATAAAAATATGTACAATTATGGGGAAAATGCCAGTTATCATGAAAAGTGATTTTAAAGGCATGTATGCAAGATTAAAATAGTTTGAGGAAACATTGGGTATCAACATTGATGTCCGTTTGAGATTAAGAGCCAGCGATTAGCTCTGTATGGTGATTCTAGAGTTGGGAGCGCGATCGGAAGTGAATTCGGATGTCCGTAGGTTATTTTGAAGTCATTTGGCCAAAGATAGAAATTTGAAGGTTTTTGAGAAATCCGACCGGGAGTGGAAATTTTGATATCGGGGTCAGAATGCGGTTCTAAAAGTTTGAGCAGGTCCGTAATGTCGAATATGACTTATGTGCAAAATTTGGGGTCAATCAGACGTGATTTGATAGGTTTCGGCATCGGATGTGGAAGTTTGAAATTTTAAAGTTCATAAAGTTTGAATTGGAGTGCGATTCATGGTTTCGGCGTTGTTTGATGTTATTTGAGGCCTCGAGCAAGTCCGTGGGATGTTATGGGACCGAGTCGTGTGATTGGACGGGGTCCCGAGGGCCTCAGGTGTGTTTCGGGATAATTTCGGATCATTTTCTTCCTGTTTGGCTGCTGCTATTTTCTGGTGTTGGTGTCCTCCTATGCGTTGGCTTTTCTCGGCAAGGAGGAAATTTCTCTATGCGTTCGCATGGGAATGTTCGCGAACGCATAGGCTTAGTTTGGTCCAAGGGTTTTCAATGTGCTCCGCGTTCGCACATAGAGGAGTGTGTTCGCGTAGGGTAAGGAATCCAGGGGTCCGCGTTCGCATGGACAGAGTCGCGTTCGCATAGGTCTGTTTTTGGCGCGTGAAGTTTGCCCTTCGCGTTCGCGAAGGTGATGCCGCGAACGCAGTGAAGGCTGTCCTGGGCAGTGTTTTAAAATGGGAATTTGCCATTTCTTCTCCTATTTTTTGGTGTGGGCGATTTTTGAGAGCTTCAAGAGGGGACTTTCTTCAAGCATCACTAGTTAAGTGATTTCTTCCCATTTCTAAGTTAAATATGTGATCTTACATGGAATTAGACATGGAAATTAGTAGGAAATTGGGATTTTTAGGGAAAGACCTAGAATTGGTAATTTGGAATTTTGACCACGAAATTGAGCATGGAATTAAGAGTAAATTATGTATTTGAGTTAGTAAAACTATGGGTAAAGTTTATCTTCGAGAAATTTCATAATCCGGGCACGTGGGCCCGAGGGCATTTTGGTCAATTCTTCGAGCGGAGTTAGGAATTTATATAATTTAAATGGTTATGCGTATTAGAGTATATTTTCATTGGTTTGCCGTTATTTGGCTAGTTTTGGGGCGTTGTGCATCGGTTCGAGTCATCGGAAGGGCTTGGAAGCCGGTTATGAAATTTCGGAGCGAGGTAAGTCTCCTTTCTAACCTTATGAGGAGGAATTATCCCTACAGGTGAAATAATTAAATATGTGCTACTATTTGTGGGGGGCTACGTACGCACGAAATGACGGGAGTCCGTGCGTAGATATTAGTTATGCATATGTCCGGGTAGCTATAGGCCTACATCATGCTTTGTTGTTATTATATATGAATTGCATTTATTGTTTTCTTTGAGAAGAAACTAGATTGATCATACTTACTAAATAATTTTAAAAAAAGAATCAAAAAAATTGTTATAAAATGGGAATCTTGAAAGTTTTCACAGAAAGTTCATGTCTTGGAAAAGTAAAGGAAGAATACTTTAATAACTCGAGAAATTTATATGTAATCGCGTCGCATGTATGATTCGCGAGCGGGCTAAATCCTCCTACCACACTCTTATGGGATCGGGTCATTCGCCTCGGCAGGATTCATGTACCACACTCTCATGGGAGCGGGCCGTTCGCCTCGGCAGGTTAATAGATGCATCTATGGTTTGCGCTGTTCGACCCTTCGGCAGTGTACAATTTACTTTTATGGGATCGGGTCGTACGCCTCGTAATTTCCTAAATATTTATTATCCTCATTGAATCATGCGTAATATTTGGCTAGAAGCCAGCGTATCTGAGGGTTCTCCCCTTAATTGAAGTATAACAACCTATTTGGGTGAAACCGTATCTATGTATACGTTTTGTTTACGGAAGGAAATTGCTAATTGAGAGCTGAGTAAATTGGAAGGAGGGAATCGTACCGTGTGATTTATTCTCATTTGTTATATACATATACTCTATTTCATATTTATTTATTTCGTTACTATACCTAATATAAATTGACCTCTAGCAAGTGTCAGAGTTGACCTCTCGTCACTACCTCTCTGAGGTTAGGCGGGATACTTATTGAGTACACGTTGTTTTCGTACTCGTGCTACACTTGTTGTGCATTTTTATTGCACAGGTACATTCATAGCAATGTGGCTGACTTGGAGACTTAGACGAGCTGCATCATCCGGAGATGACCCGCAGCCGGCAGAGTCTCCCTCAGATGTATTGTATTTTTATTTTAAATTCCTTGTCCAGTTTGTATCGCGGACAAGTATTGTAGTATATGTATAATTCCATATATTTGCTCATGCACTTGTGACACCGGTTTCTGGGATGTATTTTATTAAAATGGATTGTTAAACTATCGTATTTACTTAGCGGATTTTTATTCGATTATTATGTAATAAAGTGAAAGGTAACGATTTCAAAATGTTAAAGCAGGAATTTAATTCAACTATACAATGATTGGCCTGCCTGACAGTGGTGTCCGGCTCCATCACGACCTTAATGGATTTTGGGTCGTGACAACGTGGTATCAGAGCCCTAGGTTCCCTTAGGTTTCACGAGTCATGAGCAAGTCTAGTAGAGTCTTGTGGATCGGTACGGAGACGTCTGTACTTATCTTCGAGAGGCTACAGGGCTGTTAGGAGTACTTCCCTTCTTGATTCCTCATCGTGGGATTTGATTCCATTGAGGCGTATGCCTATGTTTCTTCCTACTCAATCTTACGCGTCGCGAAGCGCTTGCTATGAATCGGGAATTATAGAAATTGAAATGGTGCTACTGATATGGTGCATGATGTTTTACATGCGTAGTTGATTGGGGTTGTTGTTGTCGCCCTGCAGAAGGATATTATGTTGTTCCAGCTCAGTAGTTGTGTTTCTGAGAGCCTTGAGGCTATTCTCAGGTAGTTATGATGCTTACGATTGGTTATCATGCGGTGTGAATGTAATGGTAGGATGCTTGCCCATATGTCGGGGCAATGAATGACTTGAGGGGAGGTCTTCTCGGAGAATGATTTCGAGATTTCAGTATTTAGTTTCGGCGGAGGAAAGGCAATTAGACCATGAATGGTCAGGTTTGGGTTGATAAAGTAGTAAGACTTGGTGTTTTGAAGTGAGGTGGAATATTCATCGGTAATGTGATATCGTCATCTTTGATTAAATGGAATGTGTTAGGTTCGCCGGTGCTATAATCTCTTCGGTTGCATGGGGTCAGAGTATTGTGAAGAAGTATTGACGAAGCGGCTATCCGAGATCGTGGTGTGCGGTGGTTCAAGTACTGAATAAGTATTGCTAATGATGGAAGCTCGAGAAAGATGATCTCCGGAGAGTTTGAAGTCGTGGTGATCTGCTGGTTTAAGAGCTATAGAGAATGATATTGAATTGAGGCAGCAATTGGGCAGCATACGATAAAGGAAGTCATGTGAGAAATGTCAGGCGGCGACTAAATTTTCTAAAGGCCAGGTGTAAGAAAAGGGAAGCCAGGTAGTGCTTATAGGAATAAGTTTAACCAAAGTAGGAGAGCGGCAGTATAATGGTGAATTAGAAGATATTTTCGTGCATTTAATAGATGTACATGATGAGCGGACGGACTAGTAAAGTTGGTAAATGAAGAAGGGCGTAGGATGGGGTATTGATGTCGTAAAGATTGTGCAGTGCAGCATCGTTGGAAGGTGTCAGTTGATAATTTCCACAGGTGAGTTATCTCCTGTGAGCAGGTTAGTGGTCGTGTGGTTGGCAAATTTCTGCAAGGAATTCTAGTGGCTATTCGGTAGGAGGCTGAATACGTGAATGACGCTAGAGAATTTGAGTATTCATGGAATGCTAATAGGAAGACTTAGGAGAAATTGACGGATTGGTTGAGCAGGATCATGTCGGCAAAGGAGAAAGGATCTCGGTGGGTCCAAAGTGGTGCAAGGAGTAGTTTCGGGCTAAGTGGGAGAGTCCCATTGCTTGCAATTGGGTTGCAGGATTATCTTCTCATGGGGTTGCGGATTATCGGCGTATCGGCAAGTTATTATAGCTAAAGGGAAAGGAGTCTAATGGTAATTGCATATGGGATTTGATAAATATGTGCTAGAAGAGCCTTGGAGTTGATTGTATTCGAGGCCAAGTTAGAGTGGGTGACTCTCAATAGTGGTCCTAATGAATTCAAAGTTAAGAATGCGGCGTTTAAGGGTTTCAGGAAGCAGCATGATTAAGAATCGAGCTTTTGCAGCTGTAAAGACACGTAAAATTTCTTGCTTAAAATAATGCCCGAATAAGTCCCCGAGTGGTTATCTCTGTGGAAATTATTAAAACGGACCTTGATTTTTTATTAAAATACCCCGGAATTTGAAAGAACTTAATTTTTCCAGAAATTGGGTGTTATGCGACTTACTATGCGATCGCATAATGTGTATGCGGACCGCATAATGGTCGCATACACGGGCAGATCACTGCCCAAATGAAGGGGTGTTCTGCGATCGCATAACATGTATGCGGACTGCATAGTGGTCGCATACACGGGCAGATCACTGCCCAACTGAAGGGGTGTTATGCGACGCATAATGCGATCGCATAACATGTATGCGGACCGCATAGTGGTCGCATACCCGGGCAGAATGTTTTCAAAATTTGGCCCACTTGGGGGCCATTCTGCGGTCCAATATGCGGACCGCATGTCAGGAATGCGATCGCATTCCTGACCGCATATTCGACACGGTCTTTTAATTTTCTAAATTTTTATACCCGACCCCAGTTTCATTTAACCCCTGCCCCCTTTCATTTTAACAAGTTTTCTGAACAAATAGAGAGAAGGAAAGGAGAGTTCTTGAGAAAGGAAGTGATCCTTCCATCAAAGTGAATTTCAAGGTCTCTCAGGCCTGGCAATTCGAGTAATCCCCTTCTTCCCCATTCTAGCAGGTAAGGGTTCCCAACCCCTTCTTTTTCTTTCTTTCCATTAATTTTCTGATTTTTAAACAAAGGGAGGGTTGGCCTGGATTGATTCTTAAAAATATTAGCTAAGACCTTGCATGCATGTTTAATAATGGTGCTAATCTAGTAAGATGGAGTGGGTTGGGGAAAATTTCACAAAGATAGGGTTGGAAATCTAATGGGTTCACATAGTGCTTGACAAAATGCTTGAGAGAGTCCGAATTGCATGCATGACTTCAAATTCTGAGTTGAATATGTCTAATTGTGAACTAGATTGACGGTACTAGTCGGTTCGGTGGTTGTGGGTTAAAGTTGAAAAGGGAAACTCGACTCCAGGTATGTATGGCTAACTTTAATCTTTGTAAAATCACTTGTGGTGTTCGAGCATACGGTACGTGTATTGTTATAAATATGTGCAACTGGTTGTCCGAATTATGTTGATGTGTGAAGTGTAATACTTGTCTGTCTTTAGTTGACCACCACACTACCACGTTATGAAAAACGGTGCTAAAAGGATAATCAATCCAAGAATATGAATGTATATGCTAAAGGCTGTGTAAAGAAGTTGTATTCTTATTGCTGAAATTTTCTATGATTGAACTGTGATTTATCATCGTTGGTGTGATTGTAATTGTCAGGTGGGATCGGGTTTCGCGCTGCAACAGGGGAGATAAGGGTGATATGTGAGAAGTGATAAGCGTGTGATTGAAATTGTCAGGTGGGATCGGGTTGCGCGCCGCAACAATTGTCAGGTGGGATCGG
>ML267347.1:0-14055 GCA_005239495.1 Nicotiana undulata
GGAAGGTTTCGAGTGGCACGATGCGCATGTTGCTTGTGATTCATAATCGAGGACGAGATCCTCGCATTGTAATATGATTTGAGATGTTTAAATCGGGCTACGAGATGCGGTGGAAGTTATGTAAGGACGAGGTCCTTGTGTTTAAATTCTCCCGTGTGAATCAAAATTTTGTTATAGTACTGGTCATGCCTGTTAGGCTTATTCAACAATTCATGTATAAAATAATGATGATGATCATAAGAATAAATGAATAAATAATAATAATAAAAGTAATACTAATAATAATTAAATAAATAAATAAAGAAATAAACTAATTAACTAATTGTGTATAATTTGCAAAATCCGTGTCAAAATTATTGAGCTTTGACCTACAAGGTAGGTGCCCCGCCCAAGTGGAGTTAAATGAGACACGTTAAGTCGGGTATATAATTACGAGGTCTTCATGAATCACACCTCGTCATCAATATTGTGAAGGTTGAAAGGGGATTATTGTTAACGTGAAGCTGTTGATAATTTCGTAATTGGTTATGAACAACTATTAAGAAAATAGAGGTGGTGAGTATGGTCAGCCTTGTGTATATTCCAGTTGGTGAGAGGCTGTTAGCTTCAAACATTCAGACGTTGGCTAATCAGTTAGTGAGGTTGGATATTTCCCCCAACAATTTTCTAGCTCGTACAGTCGCTCGGTCTTCTCTAATCGAGCATATTCGGAAGCGACAGGATGGTGACCCACATTTGGCTGTTCTTAGGGATGGAGATGATGGTGTTTTGAGGATACAGGGTTGGATATGTGTGCCAAATGTTGATGGCCTTCGTGAGTTGATCCTTTAGGAGGCTCACATTTCTAAGTATGCCATTCACCCAGGGGCAACTAAAATGTACCAAGATTTGAGGCAACATTATTGATGGAGAAGGATGAAAAAGGACATTGTGGCGTATGTGGCTCGTTGCTTAAATTGTCAGCAGGTAAAGTATGGGTATCAGAGACCTAGTGGACTACTTTAGCAGATAGAGATTACTGAGTGGAAGTGGGAGCGTATCACTATGGACTTTGTTGTTGGACTCCCACGGACTCATAGGAAATTTGATGCAGTTTGGGTTATTGTGGATAGGCTGACTAAATCAACATATTTCATTCCTTTGGCAAGTACTTATACTTCAGAGCGGTTGGCTGAGTTATATATTCGGAGACAGTTCGCCTTCACGGTGTGCCCGCGTCAATCCTTTCAGATCGAGGTATGCAGTTTACTTCGCACTTTTGGAGGGCAGTTGAGCGTGAGTTAGGTACCCGAGTTGAGTTGAGTACAACATTTCACCCTTAAACTGACGGGCAGTCTGAGCGTACCATTAAGATATTGGAAGATATGCTCTGCGCTTGTGTTATTGACTTTGGAGGTCCATGGGATCAGTTCTTGCAGTTAGCGGAGTTTGCTTATGATAATAGGTATTAGTCGAGCATTCAGATGGCTCCCTATGAGGCATTATATGGTAGACGGTGTAGATCGCCAGTTGGATGGTTCGAGCCTGAAGAAGCTCGGTTATTGGGTACAGATTTGGTGCAGGAGGCCTTAGATAAGGTCAAGATTATTCAGGAAAGGCTTCATGCAGCTCAGTCTAGGCAAAAGATTTATGCCGATCGTAAGGTTCGTGATGTGGCATTCATGGTTGGAGAGAGAGTATTGCTTCGGGTATCGCCCATGAAGGGTGTTATGAGGTTTGGAAAGAAGGGTAAGTTGAGCCCTAGGTATATCGGGCCATTTGAGATTCTTGATAGAGTGGGGGAGGTAGCTTATAGACTTGCGTTACCTTCAGGGTTATCCTCAGTTCATCCTATATTCCATGTGTCTATGCTCCGGGAATATCATGGTGACTCGTCCCACGTGTTAGAATTCAGCTCTGTCCAATTGGATAAAGACTTGACTTATGACGAGGAGCCGATAGCTATTTTAGGTCGGCAAGTTCGCCAATTGTGATCTAAGAGTTTTAGTTCAGTTCGAGTGTAGTGGAGAGGTCAGCCTGTTGAGGCAGCTACTTGGGAGTCCGAGTCGGACATGCAGAGTAGATATCCACACTTGTTTGCCAGTTCAGGTAATTTTCTATTTCCGTTCGAGGACGAACGTTTGTTTTAGAGGTGGAGATTGTGATGACCCAAAGGGTCATTTTAAGAATTATGAATCTATTCTAGGATTATTAGCCTTAAAAATACTAATTTTAATTACTGCAGTCCTGGCGTGAATCCAGAAAGCTTTTATGTGAAAATATGAGAAATAATAATTTTAGAGTTAAAATTTGGTTTTAGTTGACCTTGGTCAATATTTTGGGTAAACGGACCCGAATCTGTGTTCTGACGATCCCGGGAGGTCCGCAATAAAATATGGGACTAGGCGTATGTCCGGAACTGAATTTCGAGGTCCGCAGTCTTAGAAAACAATTTTTAAAGAAATTGTTCTGCTGGTTATTATAAGAGTCAAAGAAATGAAATAATACGTAAAATTAATGGTATCGGGCCCGTATTTTGGTTCCGGAGCCCGGAACAAGTGTTTTATGATATTTAAGTCATATCTGTGAAATTTGATGAGAGTCGGAGTTGGTTTGACGTGATTCGGACATCCGGTTGAAAAGTTAGAAATTTAAGTGTTCTTGAGGAAATCTTGAGTTTTGAGGTTAAATATGTAGTTTTTAATGTTATTTTGGTGATTTGATAGCACGAGCAAGTATGTATGACGTTTTTAGACTTGCATGCATGTTTGGTTTGGAGCCCCGAGGGCTCGGGTGAGTTTTGGATAGGCTACAGAGTGATTTTTTTTAACTTACAAATTCCAATGTTTTTATGCTTGGCCAAAACACAGACTGCCTCGCACGTTTCCAAATAGTTATATAACAAATTTCTCCTCCTTTCATGTATATATTCAATAGTCTCCTTCTTATATCCGGCTCTTTTTCTTCCCCATTATATCCTCTGTAGTAAATTTGGATACATTATCTTCTTAATATGTTTCATCATTGAATTACGGAATCCATTTAGTTCTATTTTCTTATTTAGATTCCCTTCTTTTCCTTGTCTGCTAAAGTTCTCGTAAGTTTGTTCAGATGGTTGAAAAGGTTTCAACCACTTGATCCTTTCTATATGGGATCGGAAGTAATTTGTTGCTTTTGCTTTTGACAAAGAAATTTTGGAGTACTAAAAGATGTTTTGAAACTGTTGAGAAGAATAAAGTAGAGATTTAAGAATGCCAATATTGGATTATTGTCACAACACTAAGAATCTTTGAGAGCATTGGAGATGTGGTCATGTTACCCATGTATGGTGAGGCCAAATTGGAACTTTTCATCTACTTATGGTATCCAAAAAAAATAAAGGGTACAACATACATTTTGTTCGAACCTTATTGAAGCCATATGTAGCAAAGTATGAACAATATATTGACAGAAACTTACTGTAGTTGAGAGCCAAGGCATGGGATTTCACAATTTATTACGGGCAAAACTTCACAGAATCGAGGCAAGCAAAGTTCTTGCAGATGCTTGAGTTTATAGCTTCCCAGTCCAAAAGAGGAACACAACCCAACTTCGAGATTCGAGTGGGTTGTATGTGAATTCGAAAGGAAAAACTGTAATTGAGCAGGGAGTGGCGTGCGGAATTGAGGTAAGTGTTTGGTCTAACTTGAGGAAATAGGACTCCCCACTTGTTTGCTATGTGAAATGCATGGGCGTGGTGTATAGGTGAGGTGATGGGTATCTATGCACCACCCAAATTGTTTATTAAATATGATCCCTTTCCCGTTCTCCACTTATTTGATTATTGTCTTAATTGTTATATGTTCATTATTGTTTCTATGACTATTTGGTCTCATTAATTTGTTGTTAGATATTGTTGTGACTATTTTCGAAAAAGTATTGATTGTTTGAGCTGGTTTCCTTGTGATATAAAATGGTTACGAGGTTTGGAATTATTTTTACGAAATAAATATATATACTTGATGTTCCTGTTGATTTCATGGTTGAGAGGATATTGAGAAAGTTATGAGAAAAATGCAATTTATTATTTAATATTTTTGAGACAAAAATATTGTGAAAGGCTTGGCCTAAATTGTGAAATTTATGAATAAATTGATATGATATGTCTGGTGGGAGCGGGTTGCACGCCGCAACAAGGAGTGATAAGGGTGGACAAGTGGGATCGGGTTGCACGCCGCAACAGGAGTAATAAGGGTGATATTTTTAGGGAGGATCAATAAGGGAGGACAGGTGGGAGCGGGTTGCACGCCGCAACAAGGAGTGATAAGGAAGGACATTTATATTTTACTGATTTCCAAAGAAAAAAAAATTTTGAAAAGCTAAAATGGTTATTTTACTATTCTTTGTATATTTTTGGCACTATTTTTATTTAAAGTTAAAGTTTGGAAATTTGGAAATTTATTTGAGAATTGGTTATAGCTGAGACCTGAAAAAGGTAGCTGAGTTATTTTATTTTATTGTGGCATCTATTTATCTAACGTTTTAGATTTCTTTCTTGCTTTATTATTTATTATTGTTACCGATTATATTGTTAAAGCCCCGCTTTAGCCTTGTCACTACTTCGTCGAGGTTAGGCTCGACACTTACTTAGTACATGGGGTCGGTTGTACTGATACTACACTCTATGCTCTTTTGCATAGATCCAGGTACCGGCCAGTAGTAGAGATTTGTAGAGCAGCTATCCACTCTTTCGGAGACACGAGGTATATCTGCCGACGTTCGCAGATCCCGAGAGTCTTCTCTATATTATTTAGATTGCTGTTTTATTTGATTCAAAACAGTTATACATTATTTCTTTCAGCCAATTATTTGTAGTATTCTTTAGTAGTTCGTGAATTGTGATACCAGACCCTGGGGTAGTTTTAAGTTATTTATATAATTAGTTCGTGGCTCATTTTATTTAATTGTTTATTCGTCTATATTTGGAATTACTCATTGAAAGTCAGCACCTTAAGTTTATTTTATAATTGTCTATTACGTTTAAATGGAAATTCAAAAGAAATAATTAATCGAACTCTAACATTGGCTTGCCTAGCAAGTGTAGTGTTAGGCGCCATCACGATCTCTAAGGTTGGGGGAATTTGGGTCGTGACAAGTTGGTATCGGTGCACTAGGTTGCTTAGGTCTCACAATTCACGAACAAACTTGGTAGAGTCTGAAGGATCGGTACAGAGACGTCTGTACTTATCTCTCAGAGGCTATGAAGTTAGGAAAAATTTCACTTCTATTCTACTCCATCGTGCGAATTTGTTCTACCATTGATGATTGAACTTGCCTATTCTTGTCCTCTCACAAATCTTGACAACACGCAAAGCGTTTACAACCGGACAAGAGGTGAAGCCCCAATGATAGCTACGATTAGGGGAAGAGACAGAAGTGGAGCTCAGTCTAAAGCTCGAACATCAATACCTATTGTAAATTCTCAAATGGATCTAGACGCGGAGGTTCTAGCTCAGTCGGTACATGTTGGACTAATTCAGATTCCAAAAGGATTTATAGTAACTCTAGTGTTACAGGATGCACTAGTCCGTTTAGTGAGGTTGGACAAGTTTACCAAACTATTTCCACTCTATTTCAAGGGTACATCTTCTGAGGACCCACATGATTTTCTTGACCGCTGCTGTGAAAATATTTTGGAACATGGGAATAAGTTTGAAGCAACGGGGTTGAATTATATGAGCCGTGAAGTTTATAATTTTAGATTATTAGGCATTGTGACCTATGACTTCGTGCCAAGTGGAAAAGTCCACCGTCAAGGAATAGATTGCGGGGGCATGTGTTATATAGATTTTGGCTTGGAATGTATAAGGACGGAGATGTTGCAAGAGATAAAGCTGGGAATTGCGGTATGTCAGTCTCCTTAATAACCCTATACCTCAGTACCAAAAGGAGTTATTCGACTAACTTTAAATCTACAGGAGGTCTACTCATCGTGGAAGTCACGGTTGCGGATTTTGGGGTGCTCCAGAAGGAGTACAATGATTAGCAAGCTTCAAGACTACATGGTTCAAACTCCTTTAGCTCTATCCTAATAAAGCCTTTATCTAGCAAATCCTGCAATTGATCCTTCAACTCCTTTAGCTCTGGCGGGCCCATACAATATGGCGGAATAGAAATGGGCTGAGTGCCTAGAGCCAAATCAATGCAAAAGTCAATATCCATGTCGGGTGGCATACCCGGCAGGTCTGCAGGAAACACCTCTGGAAACTCACGAACAATGGGCACAGAATCCATAGAAGGAACCTCGGCACTAGAATCACGAACATATGCCAAATAGGCCAAACATACATTCTCAACCATGCGCCGAGCCTTCATATATGAGATAACCCTACTGGAAGAATGACCAGGAGTCCCCCTCCACTCCAATCGAGGTACTCTCGGCAAGGCTAATGTCACAGTCTTGGCATGACAGTCCAGAATAGCATGATAGGGCGACAACCAATCCATCCCCAAAATAACATCGAAATCAACCATATCAAGGAGTAGAAGATCTACTCTGGTCTCAAGACCACCAATAACCACTATACATGAACGGTAGATATGATCTACCACAATAGAATCACCCACCGGTGTAGACACATATACAAGAGTACTTAGGGAATCACGAGGCATTATCAGATAAGGAGCAAAATATGAGGACACGTAGGAAAATATGGACCCCAAATCAAACAAAACCGAAGCATCCCTGCTGCAAACTGAAACCATACCTGTAATGATTGCATCGGAGGCCTCAGCCTCAGTTCTGGCGGGAATAACATAACATCGGGGCTGGGCCCCACCAATCTGAACATCCCTGGGTCGACCTACTGCGTGCTGACCTTTACCTTTAATAGCCTGACCTCCACCTCTAACTGTCTGGGCTCCAGCTCTGGCACCTCGGCCTCCACACCTAGCTGGCTGAGGGGGTGGTGGAGCACCTAGTGCGGTAATCATAGCACAGGAACCCTGGTGCTGAGAACCACTCGAGGCTCGGCGGAAAAACCTAGCAATATGCCCCGAGCCACCACAAGTATAACAAGATCTCTGCTGCTGAGGCTGCTGGCCCTGAAACTATCCCTGTTGACCTGAATACCCACTGTGAAAACTCTGGAGCGGCGGTGCACTGATAGGAGCTGGTGGTGCACTACGGGATACCTAAAGTGCTGACTGAAACGGCCTAGGAGGATGGACTCTACCGAAAGAATCTCTGCCCCCAGACGAGGTACCACTGAACCGGCCAAAATGACGAGGCCTCTTGTCAGACCCCTAACCACTACCCTGTGATAACACCATCTCGATCCGTCTGGCCACATTGGCCGCCTCCTGAAAGGGAATGTCATGCCCGTCTCTCGTGCCATCTGCAGTCTAATCGATTGAGCTAGCTCCTCAATAAACCTCCTCACCATCTCTCTCTCGGTGGGGAGTATCATAATAACATGCCGGGCCAAAGTGATGAATCTGGTCTCATACTATGTAACTGTCATAGAAGCCTGCTAGAGACGCTCAAACGCTCTCGGGAAATACTCTCTCTGGGTGACTGGAAGAAACTTCTCCAAGAACAAATCGGAGAACTGATCCCAAGACAAAGGCGGAGATCCAGCTGGTCTGGTCAAGCCATAATCCCTCCACCAAGTCTTGGCGGGACCAGAAAGGCGGAAAGTAGCAAAATCGACCCCATTGGTCTTCACGATCTCCATGTTCCGAAGAACCTCATAGCAACTTATTTAACCAAAGAATTGGATTCTTTGATCAAAGCTATTTTAAGAAGAACACGAGTTTCTGATAACCAAAGAATAAACTAGTAATTGTAAGTAAACTCGTAAATGGAAAGCAATAAGATGCACAAAAAGTAAGTGTATTGTAGTTGTCATTCGAGTGTATTTACAAGCTATATTTTACTCCCTTATATAGGGAACTTCTTGATATAACGTCTGCCCATTTTCAGTAATTTGAGCATTAATGGCTAATAATGGAATTAATGTAACGTTTCAATGATTAACCATAACAGTCGCGTGAAGGTTGTGTAAAGTTTGGCTCATTATTTGAAGATCTTTGTATCTGCCATTTATTCTGTCCGGATTTATTCTGACCGTGTCTCTTCATTATCTCAATCAGGTTGAGATTCTCGTGGCTGATTACCCCGTGGGTATGCTATTCCGCACCTCTTTGCCTCATACCTCTTCATAGAGTCCTATCCAGTTGGCATGTTTCCATTGTTCCACGAAGATTGCTGAGTCATCACATTTGTTACATGTGTGAAGCTCTTTTTTACCAATACAGATAGTTCCCCCACTTACCATGTATTTATCGATTAATATTTGGTAAGTGGATACACATTTATGGCGGGAATATTTTGTCGCCGCTTCACTCGTAACATTGCACCTATTTCTGAATGTAGGCGTCGCTTGTCACTTCCATTTAATGCTTGTGCCACGTGGCATTCCCGGGTTGGTTCTGCAATTATTCAGCGCCTTTTAGGGCTTTTTACGGCTGCATCAGTCCCGAAGTGAAAACTTCAATTATGACTTTCACATCACTATTTTTTCCATTTTTGACGGTTGCCTTCGAGTATAAATACCCCTTTTCCTTTCTTTACTTTCACGAAAAACTTCTACCCTTAATTGTTTGTTTGCTAACTTTTTGTCTCTGTAAATATGTCTTCTTCAAACCAATCTAAGAGAGTCATTAACGTAGATGATCTGACTTCCTCTTCCGCTCCAACGCGGAGCAGGAGAGGCGATAGACTTAGGAGTTTAGGTTCTCCTTCCTCCAAGGTTCTTCCTCTTCTCAAGTTACTTTCCCACCTTCTACTAGGTCTTTATCTTCTCCGAGGGCTAGGGCTTCTAGATCTTCGTCTAAAGGTAGAGAACACAATGAACCTTTGCGAGATCCGAGGGTCAATGAAATAGTACCTGCAGAATTCGTTTTTGCTAGGGATAGTCAGGCCCTTAAAGATCAGCTTTCTTCATTGTCGTCTCTTGACAGTGCTGACTAGTACCCTACCCATACCGAAGGTTTGATACCTCTTGTACGCAGGGACTGTTTCTGGAAGCATGATTTTCCTGTTGTAGTTCCCAATAGTAATCAAAGAATAACCTCTTACCAGGTTGTGCATTATTTTTTTTATACCTATCCCTTCACATTAGGATTCAAGCCTCCCATCGACCCAATTATCATCGAGTTTTGTCGATTCTTTAAAATTTGCTTGGGACAAGTCGGTCCTCTCGTATGGCGAGTTGTTCCGTGTCTTAGATATTTGGCTAACTTAGCTTCAGTCCCCTTTACCTTTCATCATCTCATTCATCTTTATTCTCGAATGCTGTTCTGCCAGGGAACTTTTACTCTCACGGCTAGGAGTAAGAGGGTGTTAGTGACTCCTGATGACGATAAAGATCGAGGGTGGTACCTTCAATATGTTGTTGTTCCTATTGCTGGTTAGTAGGTGAAGAAAATCTTCCCTTCCCTGAGAAGTGGAATTTTGCACGTGAGTACAGTTTTGCTCACATTCCTTTCCTTTTGCTTTGGATACTTTATCTGTACCATAGCTGTTTCTTCTCTTTGCACCAATCATGGGAACCATCGAGAATGTCTCCGATTTTCGAGATTGGGTAGAAAAACTTTTGTTAAACGCTCCGTTAGAAGAACGCTCATGGAAATACCTCTCCGGGAGGTTTGGTTGGAGAGTTAGGACTCACGGTAAATGAAGTTTTTGTTTTTACTTCTTCCCTCCTTTGAGCTTTATTTGACCCTTTTCATTTGATAGGATTTCCTTCTCGTGGAGTTTCTGCCGCATCCGTGTCTGCATTTTTCTCTCTAGGTATTTGCATAACCTTCCATGATTTGAATTGCCTTACGAGATCTCGTGCCTTTTCCAGGTATTGTTGCATCTGAGTCTCCCTAGCAATATAAGTCCACTGTATCTGGTTCACTACCAGTTGAGAGTCGCTTTTGATCACAATCTGCTCGATTGAGAGTTCTCGTGTCAGTTCAAGTCTTGCAATGACAGCTTCATATTCCGCTTCATTGTTAGTTATAAGATAACATTTAATAGCTTGTCGTGCCTTTTACCCCGTTGGTGACATTAAGACTATGCCTAAGCCGACTCCCTTTATATTAAATGAGCCGTCAGAAAATAGGGTCAAAATACCCGGATTAGCCCCGTTAAAGAGTTGTAACTCTTTTTTTACTTCAGGGACAATGCTATTATTAAAATCAGCGACGAAATCAGCTAGAATTTGAGACTTTATTGCAGTCCTAGGCTGATATATTATGTCATGCTCACTTAGTTGTATAGCCCATTTAGCTAACCTTCCCGATAATTCCTGTTTATGCAGAATATTTCTCAATGGATATGAGGTCACAACAGTGATTGGATGACATTGAAAATATGGTCTTAACTTTCTAGCTTCCATGATTAGAGCTAAGGCTAATTTTTCTAGATGTGGGTATCTAGTTTCAAAATCTAATAAAGTCTTGCTTACATAATAAATTGGAGATTGTTTACCTTTGTCTTCCCTTACCAGTACTGCACTTACGATAATTTCTGCAACGACAAGATAGACATACAACCGTTCCCCCTCTTTTGGCTTTGATAGCAGCAGGGGTTTTGATAGGTAGGCCTTTAGATCCTTGAGAGACTGTTGACATTCCTCAGTCCATTCGAACTGATTCTGCTTTTTAAGAACTGAAAATAATTTAAAACTTTTCACCGAGGACCTGGAAATAAATCTTCCTAGGGTTGCAATTCTGCCTGTTAGTCTTTGAACTTCTTTTTTATTTGTAAGTATATTAGGTATTTCCTCGATAGATTTAATTTGACCAGGATTTACTTCTATTACTCTATTTGACACAAGGAAACCCCAAAACTTACCTGATTTTACGCCAAATGCGCTTTTTTCTGGATTTAGTTTCATATTATACCTGCGTAAAATTTCGAAGGTATTTGAAAGATGCTGGAAATGATCTTCCACTTGTGTTGATTTCACCAGCATGTCATCGATGTAAAATTCCATCAGTTTTCCCAGATGTTCCTGGAACATCTTGGTCACAAGCCTTTGGTACGTGGCTCCAGCATTTTTCAAGCCAAAAGGCATGACATTGTAGCAGTAAGTCCCCCTGTTTGTAATAAAGGAAGTTTTTTCCTCGTCTGAGGGATCCATTTTGATCTGTTTATAACCATATTATGTATCTAGAAAGCTTATCAATCATTTGATCTATGTGCGGCAATGGAAATGAATCTTTAGGGCATGCTTTATTTAAATCCGTATAATCTACGCATACTCTCCATTTACCATTCTTTTTGGGCACCACCACAGTATTGGCTAACCAATTAGGGTACTTTACCTCACATATTGAACCAATTTTCAAGCGTTTTTGTACCTCTTCGTCAATTACTTGGTTCTTGAATGGTCCTTGCTTTCTTTTCTTTTGCTTGACAGGTATGAAGGATGGATCTTCATTTAGCTTATGAGTCATCACTTCTGGCGGGATACCTGTCATGTCTGAATGGGACCATGCAAAGCAATATGCTTAGCTTTTAAATAATTAATTAACTTACCTTTTCGGCTGGGGCTTAGCCTCGTTCCTATGTGAACTTTCTGTTCAGGCTTTTATTCGGATAATGGAACAGCTTCGAGCTCTTCCGTGGTTGTTTTGATGTGTTCGTCTTCTTCTGGCTCTTGAATGACATCAGGTCTGGAATCCATGTCTGCATGGTTTGATACACCACCCGTGGTGACTTGATTCACCTTCTCGTGACTATTTGTCCCTGTTTGAGCAACTGTTTTCTCCATACCTTTTGATTTTTCCGCTTCTTCTTTATTGGCATAGTGTCCCACGAAATTTCTATTCCTTGAGGTTTGTTGATCGCCTCGAATCTGTTGAATTCCCTATTCAGAAGGGAATTTAATTACCTGATGCAAGGTAGATGCTACTGACTTCATGTCATGTATCCATGGACTCCCCATGATTACGTTGTAGGCCATGTCAGTATCAATGACTTGGAACCGAGTATTTTTGATTTCTGTAACTCAACGTGTACATCTCCCAAAACCCGATGCAAATACAAGCCACAAGCCCTAGATAAAGTACCGAACACTCCTATACATCACAATCTAAGAAGATGTAACGAAATAAGAAAGGAACATGATAGAAGGGGACTCCGAGGACAACAGAACTCGGCAAGTGTACCTTGAAGTCTCCAATAAGAAAGCCACACAACACACTAACACCGAGGCTGATAGGATGTACCTGGTATCATGCCCCCTTTTTCAACTCCTCCTTTCGGATTAGTCGGGGTCTTGACATTATTGGGGCAACTCATTTCTTTTTGGGAAAGGGGTATGCAAGTTGAAAGATCTTCTTTAATACGAATTGCCCTAGTTTGAATTGTCTCGGCTTGACTTTCTTGTTGAAGGCTCTGGACATTCTGTTCTGGTAGAGTTGACCGTGACAGACTGCATTCATTCTTTTTTCGTCTATAAGGCTAATTGCTCGTAGCGGTTCTTTATCCATTCTGCGTCGCTGAGCTCAACTTCTTGTATGATTCTTAAGGATGGAATTTCAATTTCAACGGGAATGACGGCTTCTGTACCATAAACCAACATATAAAGTGTTTCCCCTATTGATGTGCGAACTATGGTGCGATATCCCAATAGAGTAAATGATAACTTTTCATGCCGCTGTTTGTGCTTTTCTATCATTGTGATGACCCAAACGATCATCCTAAGTAATTTTTAGCTATATCTGTGTTCTGAGACTCCAAAAGCCTCCATTAATCTCACTTCGATATGCGTGCGCAGCCCGTGCATGTAGCCGGGAAGTCTTTACATTGAAAATTGGATGAAAAATGGAATTTTTGATAATTAAATGAATAAAGTTGACGTTGGTCAACATTTTTGGTAAACGGACCCGGACCCGGACCCGGGATGTGACGGTCCCGGAGGGTCCGTAGGAAAATATGGGACTTGGGCGTATGCTCGAAGTTGAATTTCGAGGTTCCAAGCCCGAGAAATGAATTTTTAAAGGAAATTGTTTTCTAAAAATAATAAAGGAATTTGAAAATGAATTATTAAGTGAAAACCGTGTTACCAGGCCCGTATTAAGGTTACCCGGAACAGGTTTATTATATGTTATTTGTCTTATCTGTGAAATTTGGTGTGAAACGGCTTGAAACGACATGATTCAGATTAAAAATGGGAAATTTAGAAGTATATGAAGTTTGAGAAAATTCTAAGAGTTTCGAGGTTTAATTCAGTGACTTTGATGATTTAAAAGCTTGAACAAGTCCGTAGAATATTTTGGGAGTCGTGTGTATTTTTGGTTTTGAGCCCCGAGGGCTCGGGTGAGTTTCGGGTAGCTAACGTGGTGTGAAAACATGAAAAATCTGGTGTGATGTTGCAGGTTTCTGATGTCTGGTGTGATACCCTTCGCGAACGCGGCCAAGGGCTCGCGAACGCGTAGGGTAAATAGTGTTGCTTGGGTTTTGTTCTACGCGAACGCAGGGGTATGGGCGCGAACGCAGAGCTATTGGGGGAACTGCTCTACGCGAACGCGACGCCCCTCTCGCGAACGCGTAGTATTATAGGATGGGGTCTGGGGTCAGGTAGGTTGTTCTTTGCGAACGCGGGCATAGGCACACGAACGCGGAAGGTTAGGGAGTGAGACCTACGCGAACGCGGCCCTGGTTCCGCGAACGCATAAGTCCCAGCTGCCAGCCCTTCGCGAACGCGGCCAGTGGCCCGCGAACGCGAAGGGTAAATCCCTCTAGTGATTTTAATAACCCAAAATTAGAACCATTTCGGGATTCTTTCCATTTTCCACTTCTCTTTTCTTCCCCAAGCCTCCATAACCGATAATCAAGCTCCCCAACCTCCATAACTCCATAGGTAAGTGCTCTTTACCTCGTTTCTCTTAATTTCTTCAACTAATCACTAGATTCTAGGCCTAAAAACATGGAAATTAAGGTAGAGATTGGGGTTGTTGGCGAGACTAGGTTTTTTGAGAATTTTGGGTGATTCAACCTCAATTTGGGGTCGAATCTTAAAACAAATTATATAT